>PVKA01017887.1:0-25770 GCA_004027165.1 Ctenomys sociabilis | reverse complement strand
ACCTTCTTCTTAATTTCTTATACATTTCTTTTTTCTTTATTACCCCAACTTTACATGCATATATGTAATAATTTGAAAGACTAGTTGGAAGACAACACTATGTATTATAATAAATATTGTGAAATTTACTTTTTAAGTGAAAAATCTGTATCACTTCTAATTTTTCTCTAATTTATACTCTTTTTAAAAATCATTACTTTTTAAATTTTTTTTAAAAAGAAATACTTTTAACTCCAAAAGAATTTCATAGGCTGAAGGTCAAAGGATAGAAAACAATTCTGTATGACACAAGAACCCAGAAAACGGTAGCAGTTCTGTTTGCTTACATGTGAATTTCAAATCAAGAATGATTAAGAGAGATAAAGTAGGTCACTACATAGTTGTTAGGGGAAACCTGCAAGAGGAAGAAATGCCAATCATAGATACATGCACAACAAATATAGGAGCAATCAACTATATAAAACAAATTTTAACAGATAGGAAAGATCAAATGAGCAATAACACAATAGCAATGAGGCACTTTTACAAGCCACTGACACAAAGACATAGATTAGGCAAAAAAAGGCAAAATTAGGCCAAAAAAAAAAAAAAAAGCTAAAAAAATCCCAAAGAAGGCATGGAATTTTTAAAGATCAGAGCAAAAATACATGCAATGGAGACCAAAAACAAAAAATAAATAAATAAATAAATAACAAGAAAAACAGAAACAAAACAATACAAAAGAAATTAATCAGTTGGTGCTTTGAAAGAATAAATAAAATCAATAAATTCCAAATAATCGTATCAAAAAAGAGAAGAAAGAATTCAAATTCATGCATTAAGGAATGAAAAGAGTGAAATCACTATGGTCACCATAGAAATTAAAAATCTCATCAATAACTACTTCCAAATCTTTGTTTTCACAGGACGAAAAACATAGAAGAGATGAACAGATTCCTAGATACATCAAAATTAGCAAAGCTGAATCGAGAACATATGAAAGTTCTGAATTACACATTACCAGCCAATGAAATTGAAAATGTAATAAAAAAAAAAAAAACTTACCAACAGAGAAATACACAGGTCTTGATGGATTCATAGCTGAATTCTATAAGAAATTCAGAGAATATTTACTGTCAACTATGTTCAAACTCTGCAATGAAATTGAAAGAAAGCAATTCTCCCAGACTGATTCCTGGAGGCAATTATTACTCTGATACCAAAACCAGAGAAAGATCCAAGCAAAAAAGAGGACAACAAGCCAATCTCCCTAAAACACAGATATAAAAATCCTCAATAGGATACTAGCAAAGAGAATGCAGTAAATCATCAAGAAGATTATACATCAAGACCAAATGGGGGGCTGGTCAAATAGTTCAACAGATTAAAGCACCTGCAAGTAGGTGCAGGGGTCACGGGTTGGATCCCAAGGCCTCACTGCCAGCCGCATCCCTGAGGCGAGCTGAGACAGCAATTGAGACTGGGCGTGATGGCTAGTGCCTACAATCAAAGCTCATGGGAGGCTGGAAACAGGCAGATCACTATGAGTCCAATCTACTAGTGAGACCCTGAACATTCTGTAGGCCCTTCCCTAAAGATACAAAAATAAATAAATAAATAAATAAAGACCAAGTAGAGTTCATTCTGGGAATGCAGGGATGGTTCAGTATATACAAAACCATACATGTAATAAGCCACATCAACAGAGCCAAAGGCAAAAATCACACAATCATCTCAACAGATATAGGAAAAGATTTTGATTCATGATAAAAAGAAAAGCTATAGAAAATCAGAATAGATGGTCTTTACCTCTACCTGATAAAAGCCATCTATGAGAAACCAACAGTCAGCATCATACTAAATGGACAAAAACTGAAAGCCACCACGTTAAAATCAGGAACAAGACAAAGGCATTCCTTATCCCCACTTCTATTTAATCTAGTTCTGGAAACATTAGCAGAGAAATTAGACAACAGAAAGAAATAAAAGGAATAATGACTGGAAATGAAGAAGTAAAATTATCATTATTCCCAGATGATGTCTCACTTACTTTTCTCTCATTTCTGGGACAGAATACCTGACACCCGTAATTAAGGAAACATAGGTTTATGTAGTTCACAGTTTGTGCTTGTTTCAGTCCATACTAGGCTGGCTCCAAGGCAGAGTGACACATGTCAGAAGGCAATAGTTCATAGTGGTGAAAAACAGGAAAACATCCAGATCAAAGAAGACAGGAGTAGTGGCAGCAGTGGCAGAGGCAGGGAGCAAGCTCTGTCCCTCCCTTACACTGCGTGCAGGCTTTCTGCCTCAGGGCAGGTGTAGCACTCACGCCCATAATCTCAGAAGCACTCACATAGGTAGTCCCAGCACTGGAACACGAGTTAATCACAATCCATGTCATTGACTAAATGAGACTTATGGGGGACAAGTAGACAACAATCATAACAAATGGTATGATACTCTACATAGAAGATGGCCAAAGCTTCACCAAGAGACATATAGATTTAATAACCAAATTCAGTCACATTGCAGAGTCTACCCTCAAAAATCAACACTTTCTATGTTCAAACGAGGAGTGCACAGAGAAAAAAAAATTAGAGAAACCACACCTTTCACAATAACAAAAAAATTAAATACTTAGGAATCAATCTCACAAAGGAAGTAAAATATTTATACCACAAAAATTATAGTGCTCTGAAAAAAGAGATTGAAGACCATTTCAGAAAATGGATACTCCTTGCTTCTGGATAGGAAGAATCAATATTGTGAAAACGGCCAAACTCCCAAATATTTTTACATAGGTTCAACACAATTTTAATTATAATATCATTAGTAAACCTCACAGATCTAGAGAAAACATTCCTCAAATTCATCTGGAAGCAGAAGAGATCTAGAATAGCAGAAGCAATTCTGGACAACAAAGGAAAGGCAGGAGGCATCACACTCTGTGGCTTGAAATTATATTACAGAGCTGCTATGATAAAATCAGAAAAAAATGGCATTAGCAAAAAAAAACAGATCTGGGGATCAATGGAACAGATTATAAGGTACAGACACATGTATCAACTCACTCAGCCACTTTAACTTTGATACACTGGAAGAAAGATAGTCTCTTTAATAAATGGTTCTGGGAAAACTGGATTTCTGCTTGTTAAAGTCTAAAATTAGATCCATATGTATCACCATTCACAAAACTACAGTCAAAATGGATCAAAGAGGTAAATATTAAAACTGAAACACTAAATCTTCTGAAAGCAAAAGTAGGTAGAAATCTTAAAGACGTAAGTGTAGGCAGACAATTCATGAACAAAACCCAAACTTCCCTGGAAATACTTCAAATAATTAGCAACTTTGATCTCATCCTTCGGTAAACTTTCTGCATATCAAAAGAAATTACCACAGAGTCAAAAGAAAAACCCATGAATTCAGAATAAATTATAGTCAACTGTCTCTCAGAGAAAGAATTTCATAGAACATATAAAGAATTAATAAAAATCAGCCTCCCCAAATTCAAAGATGCAGCCCAAAAATGGACATCTGAGATGAATATACACTTAATAAATGAGTATATACAAATGACAAATAAATATATGAAAAAATGTTCAACATGATTGGTCATCTAAGAAGTGTAAATTTAAATGAGTAAGAGTCTATACCACCCCAGAAAGAATGGCTATCATTAAGAAGTCAACCAATAACAAATTATGGAAAGGGGAACAGAACCTTTCTCCACTGTTGGTGGGAATGCACTGGTACAACCACTGTGGAGATCAGTGCGGAGCTTCTTTAAAAAGCTGGTGAAATGAATCTGCTGTCCCACCATGTGAGAGTGCAGGTGCACAGCAGTCAGCTACAGCAACCTGGTGAGGCCAGCCGACGGCCATCAACACTGCAGAAGCTTTGCTCTGCTTCAGCTGACCCCCCCACCAATCATGAGAGCCTTGTCAACACTACCCAGTACAGTAGATACTGTCAAATTCATATTATTTTGTTTAGTGATATGCTGCATCATTTCTATTTTTATTATAAATATTTTGCATTCTCCTTTTTTTAAAAAAGGATCCAACAGTTCATGAAAAGGATGGTCTAAGATGAATGAAAGTGAACACACATCAGTAAGTCAGTTGATAATTACTGCAGTACACTCAAGCTGATGAATGGATAAAATCTGTGAGTTCTTAATGATGTAGAAAATAAACCATAAAAATATACTTTTAAAAAAGCTAGGATTAGAAGTCCCACTCAACCCAGCTATTCTCCTCCTGGGTATTTTTTCCAAATGAAATGAAAACATCATACCACTCTGATTTATGTGCACCTATATTCATAGCAGAACAATTTGTCATAGCTAAATCTTGGAATCAACCCAAATGCCCATCAACTGAATAATGGACAAAAAAGACATCGGGTCTTTTTACAAAACAGAGTATTACTCAGCTTTAAAAAAAAATAAACTCAAGGTTTTTATAAGTAAATGAATGCAACCAGAGACCATATTTTTAAATGAATTAAATCAGACCTCCTTGTGCAAACATCATATTGTTAGAGTAAGAACCTGAAAAATTAAATAAAATCCGAAAGTTACAATAGATACTATAAAAGGGAAAGAATCTGTTTAAAAGGAAGAAAGACCTGGGATGAGGAAAAAGACAAAAGAAAGAACAGAAAAACTCATGTTTTTGTATATATGCAGGATAGCTTGATTAATTGTACTGCTGATTTCTGCTGGTCTATTGAAAGGAGCAGTTATTGGTTAACTTTTTTCTTCTAATTTAAATTTTCTTATAACTTGTTTAAAACCAATTTTGCATGTTTATATCTGGTAATCAAAATAATTCACATTATGCAATACAACAACCATTGCTAAGCTCCTTTCATTTTGCTTAATAAAATTCTATATCATTTCTAATGATTTTTTCTGCCATTTGATATAATGTTATAATAATAATGATGATGATAATAATAATAATCTCGAAGAAACTAGAAGACCATGACATTCAGAACAAAGTCAGATGGCTAAATTGCGGAGAAAAATAGCCTACTTCAAAGTTAACTGGCTCAGCTGCTACTACACTGCTCTTCCATTCTTACTAGTAGGTAACTGGCAGTTTCAAATCATCTGAGATATGTCTTGTGGGAGGGCTATGACACTCATGCTGCAGCAGGTACACAGAGCCCTCTGTGTCAGCTCGCAGCTCAAGTCACCCCAGCAGCTAAGCCTTGGATCACACTTGTTTTTCTTTAAAGTAAAGCTTCGTTATTCAGGTATAATTGCAGTACTGGCACTTCAGGATGCATACATGGGCTTTGAGTTGCAGTCAAGTGCTCTCTTTAAAAAATATTTTTTATGGTACTATACCTTGTAAGAATATATCTGATAGTATTTAAGAGATGGAAGGGCAGAATCAAAATTATGCCAGATTGGGCCTGTGAACTGTTCATAGAAATATGTGCTTTATATTGCATGTACATGTTGGATAATGTGTTTATTTTGCTGAAGACAATGCCTGTTGATATTTATTATTGGAAATCTGTGAAAGTTACATACAAAATTTCATGGAAATATTTTAATATCTCTAGAATATAAGACAAGGTAAAAATGACTGTCTTGCAATTTTGTATCAGTATGTCAGTCAAAACATGAAATGAGCAATGACAGAAGCCCTCAGATCTTTTGACCATCTAATACTTTTGATTGAATTTGTTAAGTAATGAAATGTCATCAAGCTAGAAGCAGTGCTGCAAAACTGTACACAGCTAGTTGCAACCTTGTGTTATGAGTTACTTGGCCTTGTCTTCTATGCAGTCTTTTATTCATTCCTTCCTATTGGTAGCAGAACTTATTTTTTGTCACTGGGCATCTCAAGACCTGCTGATTGAGATAGGTATGTGCATTAAATACACCCAGTGGGAATTGAAATTACTGATCTTAAACATGTGGTTATAATGTTCCCATTCTTGCATAAAATATGAAACCTCTGTGCCTGAATTTCTGTATTAATTATTCTTTCAGTCACTTTCCTTGAGACTGGGAATGACCACACTACACTCACAGATGAAGGAGGAGAGCTTTACTTGGGCTGATGTTTCTGAAATTTCAGTCCATGTCCTTTAGGCTCAAATAGTACTGGCCTAGGTGCTAGACAGGGAGCGACAGGATTTATTAGTTGCCTCTGAGCTATCGCTCTGTTCTCTCCATAACAACTTAGCTTAGAGCATTCTAAGGTTTCTATCACAGGTGTCCCTAACCCTTTACATACTGTCATATTCATTTCCACAGCAGCAAAATAGGTTGGTTGCCTCCTGCTGACTTACTGTGACTCCCTGTGAGACTCTTCTGTGTCCTTGGAGTTGCTTCCCTGAGGACCTCCCCTCCTTCCACTCAGGTTTATCTTCCTAAAGTACAGGTCCAAGCATGAGTCTTTCATCACTGTGGGCTCTTAATGGCTCCGTGTAGTGACTATTCTCTTTCTAGTCTTTAGAAATAATTTACTGGAAAATGTTTTATGTTCAGTTTTTTATTGTTTTGTTTTTACAGTACTAGGAATCGAACTCAGGACCTCTCACTTGCCAGTCAGGCACTGTGCCACCGAGCCAAATCAACAGTCCTTGGAAAATGTTTTAAAATGTAAAACTTTGCACATACTAATTTCATGAAAAGGAATACAGGAAGTAATGTTTCTTCACCTCACCTCACCCTTGTTGCACTTCCCATAGGGTGAAATTACTATCTTACATGTTATTGTGATACACATGTTTCCTGCTGCTATCCTGTAAGTATTTTTCTGCTTGAAACCTTTCTCATGTGGAGGATGTGGAAAGATACTTATAACTTTCTAATAAATAATTATTATCCTAGTCCAGTTTTAAGCTATTTACCGCCATTCCTCTGCAATTTAAGTGATGCATCGTATTTTGTGTATCAATATGTACTGGGCATATATTTTATGTAAGATTTGTGATTTATCTCTGCATATCCTTCTTACATCATTATTATACTGGTAGCATTTAGCAGGTGTTAAAATTTATGACAAATGTCTATTTGCTACTATTTTTATGTGTTTATATTTTTATCAGACCATGTTTGTAGTACATGTTTTTTCCATTATGCCATGTTTATGCATCATTGTACAGAAACTGAAATCAACCAATGATGAACTTTCATACTCTACAACAGAAAAATATAATATTAAATAACTCTTTAGGGAATTACAATTAACTAACATATGAACTTTGGGAATATCTGTTACTTTACAATAATAGCTTTTTATTTTTTCACCATGTTCCTCCATATATTCAGGTTTCCTTATAGTCCTTTAGGAAAATCTTGCTGAGGTCCAGCTTTAGAGACCAGAGAACAACAACCTGAGGAGAGAGGAAAGTGGGCAGCGAAGAAGAAGGACTCAGAGAAACATAGTGGGCTAGGAAGGAAGAAGAGTGAGTCTCTTCAACCCAGAGCAAAATCTTTATTTATACACGAGTGATTATGTAAGCTTTCATCATGTAAAACTGACAGATGTGATTTTCATCTATAAGCAAAAAACAATTTCAAATTTTGATTAATACGAGTACACAGTATAAACTAAGTGTAGTCATGCAAACTTAATCAACCATTGTTCTTTCTGTTCTATTTTCTGCCCTACCAAAACTCTCTGCTCCAGGATGTATTTTCTTACTGCCTCAAGATCTTGATTCTAAACTTCTTGCTGTTGTTGAATATTCTTGGCTTAGCCTTGGCCCTTTCTGCAGGTTTATAAGGCAGGTGATACAGAGTCAACATCTGTAAGAACTTTATGCATTTATTTAAGTTATGCCGAAACCCTTGGTGGTTAATTGTGTGCTCTCTTCAATGCGAATCTTAAGCCTAACAATTCCCAGTAGGTTGTGGAAACACATTCTTATGAAGCTCTGCTTTGCAGATTCTCCAAACTTGGCATGATCTTGTCAGAGGCCAAGCTTTGGATGGTTCTCTACATCTTCCCTTTTTTTAATTTTAAGATCTCAATTTCTACTTGGGTTTTTCTAAGTCCTTGGAAGAGGAGTCTGCAAGAAAGATAATCAATAAAACAATTACAATTCCCACCAATCCCACTTTATAGAAAAGTTATAAGGTCATGCATTTGTGAAAATTGTTTTAATTTGGATAAAATATTAGAAGCTACCTCCAAAGAGTCAAGGAGAGCACTGCCTGAGTGAGAGATGTCCTGTATATCCTGATGTAAAGTGGCCAAGTCTAAACTTAGGTCACTGTCATTCCAAATGCCCATAAGATATCGTTAATCATGTTCCCAGGAATGTACTGTGTCATTATATTGTTTGGGAATTGCACAGATCCACTTATTACAAATATGGCATCTTAAGAGCAGCCTAACTTTTAAGCTAATGATTTGATTTTTCCATCATGACAACTATCTCTTCCAAAGCATTGACTTTGGCCTCCAGCTTCATGGCAATTCATTCCTGAGCTGCTAAGGCAAGTGTAATGTTTTTTGTTAACAAATCTACATAATTTGAAGTTTGAATTTCTTGTACCATGGAGGTGGTTGCAGTGGCTACAAACCCCAATAATAGTAATAAGAGCAGTTACACCCACAATGGGTGCACCAACAAAGCACTTTTTCCTGGACAGAGCTTGACTAATCTCTAAAGCTTGTAATCCTGGGCTATCATAACATGGTCCAGACATTTTATCAGGAGTCATAACAAAGGCAGGTTGTTTTAACACTAATACAGTCTCATGTAAGTTCATCATAGAAATACAATTACTCAGGGTACAATTTGAAC
This sequence comes from Ctenomys sociabilis, assembly GCA_004027165.1. Classification (NCBI taxonomy): domain Eukaryota; kingdom Metazoa; phylum Chordata; class Mammalia; order Rodentia; family Ctenomyidae; genus Ctenomys; species Ctenomys sociabilis. The sequence continues at coordinate 17,007 of PVKA01017887.1, read as the reverse complement.
ACTTGATATAAAATGCAGTTTTTGATACATGAGTTAAGTGTACAATATCTAGTTGGCCAACTGGACATGAAGCAATACATAAGCAAATTGAACACAAGCAGTTACATAAAATATGTCAGCCCTAGGACTAGAAGGCTTTTTTAGTTTGATAGGTCCTGTAGCAGCCATAAGCTGCCATAGTTGTGACTGAACATACTGTTTTGGATATCTCTTTGTAAACACCCCAGTAGTCTATCCCCCAGAGTACCAAACCATCACCTGAGATGCATTTTGTGTAGCTCTTCTAGCAAGGAAGGCTAAGTCTCCATGAGGAAGTGCTCTCCAGGTAAGCCCCTCCTCAGTAGTATAAGGGACAGACCAATCAGTGATGACTTCAGAAAATGTAGAGAGAGCATGACTGATCCCATGTGGAAACACACATGGAGTCCAAACAGGAAATCCCTTGGTCTCATCGATGCCAATCAAGTTCTGGTCATTTGGAGGAAGACAAGGTCTGATAGTGGGTGGAAGGGTCTTGAAAAACCCAGGGAAAAAAAGTCCATAATCAGATTTGGCAATACTCATCACATTCAAAGACTATGGTTGGCGTTCACCTCAGTTAGCAGTGCTGGGAGAGTCAGTCATGAGTAGCTTCATGAAGCGATCCGAGGGTCCAGGCCTGGTTGGGGTACCTCCCATGGTGAAGTACAGGGGGAAGGAAACATCTATGCCTTCATAGTGATAAGTAACAGAAATAAAAAGGATATGGCTAATAGAGTTTTCACCAAGCAATTCAGGTGGTTAGTAAAGATTAGAGTATCAAGCTATCCTGATAGCTCAGTGGACTAAAGTGCCTGCTTAGGTAGAGAGCAGCAGCCAGAGTCATTCCTGGTCTGCAGTGCCAGCCCCTCCCACAGGATGTGCTGAGATGGCAATGGATACTGGCTGTGGTGGCACACAGCTATAATCCCAGCACTTGGGAGGCTGAAAACAGGAGAATCACTATGAGTCCAATCTACATAGTGTAGACCCTGTCCTAAATACAGAAAAAAAATGGGATATCATTATCTTCTCAGTGTGCAGGTTGTAGAAAAGGTGGATCAGCAATGTACGGCTAATAAGGAACTGGTTCCATAGCACAGGCCTGACAAGTAATTATGGCTACCATAGCAACAAAAAGGGCTTGGGGAGTCATAGGGATCCCTTGTTGCAAGAGCATTTGTTGACTTGCATTAGCCAATGCTTTAAGTTGGCCTCAAGTGGGAAGTTTGCTTCTTTTGGTACTGTGTGCAAGGCAGAATCTCTGCTTCTGCTGAATATGCAGCTGCTGCATGAGTGATATCAGTGTCTCAGGACTCATCTCTGGCTCCTGTAGCTGAGGAATCAGGGCTTCCTCTAGCATCAGTAGACTGGTGTGTTCCATAATTATGGATCAGAGTCCAGGGATCCAAATGGGGGAACCTGCATCCTGGGGAAAAACACAAGCATAACGCCAACCCATTTTTCACTGCCCTGTAAGAGAATCCTTCCATGTCCTGTCATTCCCAATGATGTTGGGCTGAAGAGAGACCTGTGGAACCCAAATTAAAAAAATTAAGTGTGAACAGTGTATGATTTAAAAGTGATTGAGAATAACTATGGGTAGACTCCCACCTTTCTATATTTTGCATTTGAGATTTTAGCATTTGATGTGCTTGTTCAACAATGGCTTGCACCTGAGTCTTATACGGAATACCTGCAACAGGAGAAATAGTGAATTGGGAAAAGAAATGCTGAAAAGCTTGGGATGTATAAGCTGGAGCGTTATCAGTCTTGATGATGGAGGGAAGGCCCATTATTGAAAAGCAATGTAGTAGATGTTGAATTACATCTTTGAAGGCTTCTTCTGTTCTAGCTGTGGCAATCAGGAAGTGAGAACAGGTATCAATGCAGTCATGTCCATTCACAAGACATCCAAAAGAGGAGAGATGGGTTACATCTATCTGTGAAATATAGTTAGGTCAAGGCCTCCAGGATTGACACCTGTTATTGGAACTGAAAGATGTCGAGGGCAACATGAACAATCACGGACAATACTGTGAGCAGCCTCATGAGCGGCTTTAAACTGCTATTGCAGTGCTTGTGCATTTTGACGGTGCAAGCTGTGAGCATTAATAACTTGCTATAGAAGAGATAACCCTACAAAAGTAGGGGGAGTTAAAAAATCTGCTTGTTGGTTTTCTTCATGAAGAGGTCCTGGTAGATGAGAATATGACCTAAGGAAACCTATGAAAAGTGGATGTGACCTAGCCTGGATTGATTCTTGTAACTTAGTTAACCATTTTAATATAGGAGAAGTCAGAAAAGAAGCAGTTTCAATGTGAGGAAACAGGCAAAGGACATATTGTGAATCTGAATAATAATCAAAAGGTGATGAAACCAGCTGTTGGAAGGCAAAAATTAAAGCTAAAAGCTCTGTCCACTGAGCAAAGGTTTCTGCAGTCTATCTGCAACAAGATTTGAAATCAGTAACAGAAACAGCCAGACCACTGGTGTAATCATCAGTAAATACCAAGGCGGCAGATTGAGGAACAGGATCTTGGAAGCACCAGAGTGGAAATATTTTTACAGAATTTCTGGAAACGAAAGTTAGTAGGGGATGAAAAGGTGAGTGGAAAGGTACTTGTCCTGTAAAGGAAGAAAATGCCATCTGACAATCATCATCATTTTGTAGTAGCCAATAATATTGTTGCTTGTTATATGGAGCTGTAATAGTTTGCCTCTCCTTACCAAGTATTTCTGTACTCCGTATGCATCCTTTTGATATTAAAGTAGCAACTAGAGATGGATAAGCTATTATTAGTCTTTTGGTAGTAACAGGTCAGTGTAACCACTCAAGGGGCCCTTGTTGCCAGAACACTCCCATAGGTATAACAGGTAGAGAGCACTATCACCATCCAAGGTTGGGAGTAATCTAACCTTAGGAACTGTTGTCTGTCCAAAGCTTGTTGGACTTTAATTAATGCTAACTTTTCTAGTTCAGTGAGCTGTCTAGGAGAAGATGGATTGGAATTCCATCGAAGTAGGTCAAATAAAGGTTTTAGATTTGCCATAGTAACCTTTAATAAAGGTCTGATCCAATTAGTATTCCCTAGTAGTTGTTGAAAATTATTTAAGGTAGGTAATTTGTCAATTCTCAACTGTGTTTTTTGAGGGGAGATATCGTGGGTACCTATAGTTCTCCCAAGATAAGAGAAAGGCGGTTGGAGCTAAATTTTCTAAGGTACAATGGAAAGCCTGTGTTGAACTAATTTTCAGGAAGTTTCCTGTAGAATTTCATATAAAATGGCCTGATTAGGGTGGGCTAGAAATACGCTGTCTATGTCATAAACTATATATGCCTCAGGGAAGGCACCTCTGGTTTTTTGAAGGCCTTGGGCATCAAAATTCTGGCACAGGGTTGGACAACTTGCTGTTCCTTTGGGGGAAAACTTTCCACTGATATCAAGCCAGAGGATCTTTATAATTAGGAGAAGAAAGACTGAATACAAAGTGTCAAGAATCTTTTGGATTTAGAGGTATAGAGAAAATCCTGAGATCCATAACAGTAATAGAAAAAATTCTGGGGATTGCCACAGGAGATGTGAGACCAGATTATAAAGGTCCCAGAATTTCCTTAGTGGCATTGATAGCAGTACCCATTTCCCTGACTCCTTTTTTTATAACAAATGTGGACATATTCAACAGACTACTGTAGAGTCCTATATGGCCTAATTTTAATTGTTTTTGAATCAACCATCTGGGTGCTTGTAATTTTTCTTGACTTAAGGGCCACTGTTCTACCCACACAGGATCATTGTTTTCCCATTTTATTGGGTCAATGGTATGTTTTGCAGTGGACCCTACTGAAAAACCTGATATCCAAGGCGTATCTGAGACTGACTGGGCTTGGATTGAACAAAATTTATAAAACCTTGCATCTGTGCACCTGGGCCTCATTTGGATAAATATCCCATGTCTGACATTTGAGCAGTCACTTTACGGTCAGAGCTATACAGCATTACTACCATTTGTGACAGAATATCTCAGCCCCACAAGGTGAAAGGCAGTGCAGTCACAATGTATGCCAAGAAATGTGCCTGACCCCTTATCTCCATCTGACCAGTGTAGAATTTGTGCATTCCATATGGAGTGATGTTAGCTCCTACGCCAATCAAGGTGGCATCACTCTTCTGCTTGGGCCAAGACTGAGGCCAATCTTCTTGAAAGAAGTAAGAGCTATCAGCTTCTGTATCCATAAATCCATTAACATACAACCTTTCTGTAGGTAAGGTTTGGTTGATTTCTTGTAACCAAAAGACATAATCATTAAACTCAAAGCCTTTATCCCCTCTCTCTTGAGAGTTAACCATTTGTTTGTCTTGTGAATAGGGACTAAAAGAAGTTGAACAAGTTTTTTTCCTTTCTCAACAGTCATAACGTTGGTAGGAGGGAAAAGCATAATTTGTATTTCCTCAGTATAATCACAGTCAGTTACTCCCAGGATAACATGAGTGCCTTACAGGGATATAGAATTGTGTCCCAACAATATACCTGTGGTCCTGGGGGAGGGGACCCTTTAGTCCTGCAGGCAGAGCAGAGGAAGGCATATCAGTGGTTACTATTCTTGGGCAGAAGAACGGAGGTCCAAACTGGCAGTTCTCAGGATGGCTCCTTGGAGCTCTGTGATGGAAGAAAGGGGTTGAATGTTGCCCAGCTAAGTTGGGGGTTTGAGACAGCCCCCTTTCAAGTTTCCTGAATTGGGAGGAAGAGGATTTCTGTCCTTACTAAGCTTAGAATAGCATTCCTTAGCCCAGTGATTGCCCTTCCTGCATCGTGGGCAAGGCCTAGTGGGGCGATTGGCAGCCAGTTTGGTTTTATTTCCTTTTTGTGGGCATTCACGACTAAAATGTCCTTTTTGCCCACAAGAAAAACACACACTGTTTTTCTTTTGTCCCTCAGATCTGAAATATTGAGCAATGGTTTGACCTTTCAGAGCAGCAGCAAGAGCAACTCCCTTCACAAAGGAAGGTCCAATGTCAGCACATTGCCGAAGATAATCAGAGAGCTGCCCACTGCATCTTATAGGTCTGATGGCTGCCTGACATGCCGAGTTTGCATTTTCAAAAGCCAATTGTTTGGTTAGAAACTGCACAGCTTCTTTATTTGTTGTTATTCGGGTGACTACATGCTTAAGTCTAGAGACAAAATCTTCATAAGGCTTATCTGCCCCTTGCTTAATCTTACCCAATGTCCCTGTATGAGATGGATTAGTGGGTAAATAGCACCAAGCATTAACAGCACAGGAGTTTATTTGCAAATAGACATCCAAGGGATATAAAACCTGTTGATCAATGGTGTGATATACACTGTTACCCACGAGCATGTCATACGTTATAGGGAGCCTGTTCCTCTGATTTTCCTGTGCCTGCTGCTTGTAGCATTCTTCATAATCTGATTTCCACATAAGAAAGTCAATTCCCTGTAAACAGGACTTAGCCACCTGTTCCCAGTCATATGGAATCATTCTAAAAGCAGCCAAGGAATCAACTAAAGTGATGGTATAAGGTGCAGTTGGACCATATTTTGCACAGGCTTCTTTTAATTCCTTAAGTAATTTAAAATTTAATGGCTTATAGGACCTGAAACTACTGGCACATAGAGTGACAGGGAATGGTTGGAAATCAAAATCCCCTTCTTCTTGTGCCTTTTGAATGGCTTGTTGGAAGGGAGAACAAACAGGGGCAGAAGATTTTTCTGCCATGGGAAAAATCACATTAGGGGAATCTACATGAATTTTTTGAGGAGGGGGATAGGTCCTGGTAGAAGAGAGCATTTTGTTTTTGACTCTGGGCTGTTCACCTTCAAAAGGCTTAAATAATTTCTTTTGTCTCTGAACAGCCTGTGGACTGCACAGCTTTTGCAGTGTATGCATCAATCGGGAAAGATCTAAAAGCCCATTAGCGTCTGAAGGAGCTTGTTCCAAGGGTGCATCACCCTGAAGGACAGGACAAGCAAGGTCATCACAGCCGTATCGTGCAGCTTCCTCCTCAAGCTGAGCAGCAGCATTAGGGTCTAGAAGAGCCTCATCTTCATCCTCTACTTCCCCTAACAGATTATTAGAGGAAACCTTAACCTGATTTATAAAAGGATCTATCTTACCTGTTGGAGTAGGACCGTGCAGCAAAGGCATGGTTTCTTTGTTTTCTAAAGACATGGTTTCTGAAGAAACTGATGAAAGAAACTTACCTTTGATATCTAGGTGTTCATGTTGAGGGTTCAAAGCATCCTTGACCAGATTCCATAGGGCAAAAGTATCCACTGGAACATGCTCAGGTCCATGTTCTGTATAATATTTTTTGAGGGCCTCCCCCACCTTCAACCAAGTCTGGTAATTCATAGTTCCCTCCTCCAGGAACCAAGGACAGCATTTTTGAATGAGTTGTAAAAATCTGCCTGCTTGTTGACAAGAGGTTTTTGTGCCTCGTACCTTTAGCATAGATAGTAATGTTTCTATAAAGAGCCTATGTTCCTTAGACTCCTTATGGCCCTTAGACTCCTTATGGCCCATAACTCTTAGTAGTTCTACTACTAACAATTTCCCAACTGATAATCCCTTTTCTTACCTTTAAGAGTAAGGACCAAGAAACGTAGTGGGATTAGGAGGGAAGAAAAGTGCATCTCTTCAACCCAGAACAAAATCAGTAGCCTTTATTTGCACATCAGCGATTATGTAAGCTTTCTTCATGCAAGACTGACAGACGTATTTTCATCTATAAGCAAAAAACAATTTCAAATTTTGATTAATATGAATACACTAAAAATAGTCATGGAAACTTAATCAACCACTGTTCTTTCTGTTCCATTTTCTGCCCTACAGAAACTCTCTGCTCTAGGGTGTATTTTCTTACTGCCTCAAGATCTTGACTCTAAACTTCCTTTTTATTGTTGTATGTTCTTGGCTTAGGTTTGACACTTTATGCAGGTTTACAAGATAGGAGACACAGAGTCTACTTCTGCATGAACTTTATGCATTTAATTAAGTTATGCTGTTGGGAGGAAAAAGTTAAAATAGAGACATGCTAAATAAACTGGAGAGCATGTGGGATGAGGAAAAAGAAAACAGGGCAGCAACAGCTACGGGAGGAACCAACAACACTTGGGACTCAAGGACACCCTGTTTTTGTGTCCTTGCTCCGAGATGCCTAGCAGATTCTCACATATAGTATACCCTCAATATTAACCTTGGACACATACAGTAAGATCTTGTTATGTTCACCTAAAGTAACCCAAATGCTGAGACTTAATTTGTATAAAAATGAAGACCAAAGGCAGCATGGCAGCCTTTTGCTTGAGCCCACGCTTTGCTTGTGTTGAATGTCTGTGTGTCTTTCTTTGTGGCCAGTGACCTTGAGTCTTCATCAACATTATGGCAAAACCCTAGGTGATTAATTGTGTGCTCTCTTTCATGTGAATTATAAGCCTAACGATCCTGAGGGGGATTGTGGAGGCTCATCCATATGAATCTCTGCTTTGTAGACTCTCTAAACTTGATATGACTTTGTCAGAGGCCCAGCTTTGGATAGCTCTCCCCAGAATCTTCTAATGTAGTTCACTAAATTATTACGCTTTCTTTTAAGTGGAATAAATGATTTTATGATTCATTGAATTTTTCTCATTTTATTACTGAAGCCTTTTCTGGCTCTGGAAATATCAGTAATTTGGAGGGCCTGTCATGGCTCTCTGCATCATTTTTGAATAAAGTAAAACTGTATAAAAAGGGACTGAGTGCATTTCATTTACATTTATCAAAGTACGAAGAATAATTCACAGCTCTAAGTAGCCAAAAGTAGAATTCTCCATTTAAAACAATCTTTCCCAATCAATGAACAGATCAATCAACTGAATTCTGGAAATAATTTCCGGACATACTTCTCATCTTGTCCTGCTGTTCTCTCCATTAGGTGGTAATTCTGAGTTGCTCTGACTACATAGCTGGCCATAAAATTCTTCCCCTCATTCGTCACATACAGAAGCTATACCTGACCTTGGAAAGTTGGGCAGGTCCAGGTATGCTTGCAGTGGACTTGGGGATTGTCAGAGCCTGTCCTCCTTGGTCCTTATAGCTGGGCACCTCCTGTGAAGTTAAATGAAGACCTGATTGTTTCCAGCAATTTCTTTTTTCTCTGTTCCATGGTAAATAAGATGAGATTAAAGAAAGTTTCCAGAGTCTCTTGCTCACTAGAATTACCACCTCATTCTCATTTAAACACAGAGCCTATGGTTTCATGGTAGACAGGATATTATACTCTATTCTTTTATTCCAGGAAAAAAAAAACATTGTCACTGAAGTTAATTACCCATCTGTCACAGTCTTGTAATCATGCTAAATTCTGCATCTGAACTTACTAGAAATGAAGAGATGGGAGTGTGTTCCTTAACCATGTTGTCACAGTTTGCATTTTCAGCTACCAAAGAGTTTCTTCCATTCAGAACAATTTTTCCAAGTTGCTAAGAAGCATCTTTGATGTTTTTGAGAACAAGAAGCCTTTTTTTTATGTAGTTACTAAGCAGTTTCTGCACAATAGAACAGCTGAAAATTTTTAAATGACATAATTTTCAAAATACTTCCACTGATAATTTAGCAAAATGGTTTGTTATCCAGGTGGCCTAACTCTCTCATCAATCTTTTTTTTCCTGTTACATTAGCCATTTTCTCCAGAATGTTCTAACAATTTTACCTGAGTGAACAATGGATGGCTTATGAGATCAATTTCTAAAGAAACTTACAAACTAGCAGATTCCACAAAATTCATACTCATGGAGTTACAAAGGAACTCAGAAGATCTATTTGTCAGGACAAAGGTGTCAAACTACTGGTCATCACAAGATATTTGGAAATGACTGAGATTTATGTAGAACCAATGAGAAATGTAATATTCCAGACTGGATGAAGATATTTGGACAAGGAACTAAGCTCATTATAATTCTCCTTGGTAAGTAATGTTTTATAAATACTGATAACCTAGAAATGAAAAAGATGCTTTCTAGGAGAACGTAAATATGATCAACCATATCTGTCTTTGCCATGTCCTTGGCCAGCCTGAGTCTAGCAAAAGCAATTACTATATAGGTACAAGTTATTGGCTATGAAAAGAGATCTACTTTGTAAACAGTTTCTTTCTTTCCTCTCAGTGAGTATTTTGAAATTCTGCATTTGGAATACACATGCACCAAAGATAGACCTGAGCTACAAAGTAACATTTTTTAAGTTTCAGGTCTATAACCCTTTGGCTTACTACTTTAAGATTGCTATTGTTGAGAGCACTTTAGGGAGAGTTCTCAAAATGGAATTTCATTAGTTGTGTCTTTTAAGACATGACAGTGCTACTTTTTCCAGATAAACCACCAGCTATCTATTCTCTTATTTGCTTTTATCTGATTGTTAATAATGTGAAAAGAACTAAGATGATAAAGGACCCTGAGCATCAGTGAATACCACTTTTGTCCATGTAGGCTATGACCAGTCAACATTTGTACTATTGTCCTCTGATATTATTGCCTGGAGAAAGTCCAATGTACTGGAATTTGCAAGGTTCACAAACGATTTCTGTTCAAAGTCCAGGAAAAGTCATTTACACCTTAACTCCTCACTTGCTAGACATTCTCTCAGCACATGACTTATTTAAAGATGTGTGTGTGTGCTACATGCTGGAGGTGAAAGGAGAGGGAAGTCCCAGGTTTAGGCCATTAAGCTTCTAGTCTAATGGATAAGTTTTCTCAATTATACTTTTGCTGGGGTTTCTACAATGTTCTTAGACTTGTCCCTAGCTAAGAAGCAGTAGGTTCTGGTTTCAGGAGCAGTTTTCCTTTCACCATTTGCATAGTAGCTATTGATTATAAAAATCCATATACAAGTTGCTCATCCCTAAATACATATTCATGGAAGCCATATTGAATAGATATTTATTGAACATCCAACATAGGATTCCTAGGGTATTACTATAAAATGACAGATCATATTGACACTGTTCTCTTATATTTCATTTTAGTGTTACTGTAAGTTGGCCTGATTGAAAAATTATCTCACCCTTCTGTAACAGAACTCAGATCTGGGGTCTTATACTCACGAGGCAGGCACTTAGACCACTGAGCTACTTCTGCAGCCCTCTTCATCTTTCTTAGAAATACAGTTTTGCCTGGATTAAGAAGCACATCTCATGAAGATGATTGTAGCCTATTGAATCCACTAGGATGGAAGTTTTCAGGGACCTTTCACGAAATCAATGAAACTTTAAAAAAAAAGTAAAGGATGGAACTTGCTGGTTTTCTTGGTGGTAGAGATTATGTAGAGAAATGAAATTATTAACTGGAAAGCTATTGTTTTAGTCTTAATTTTTTCTAGAGCACTCTACAAATTGTCACAATCAATGTAAAGAATTGTGCCACAGTCATAATTCCTAAGTTCCTTATAAAGAGATCTTTCAACAGTACATAGAAGAAAAGAAAAAAATGAGGTTTTGAATCTAAAATATGACTTATTTTCTATGTAGCAATAGTTCAGCAAGAAAATTTTGATTCAACAGTTATGGCTTTATAAAAATGATAAAAGTTCTTGCTGTTTATAGGAAAATTGGGAAGTGCTTAAGAATTTATACTGAACTTATCCTTACTATTTTCCACTGTTTCTGTGGAGTCAGCTGTCATCTATGTAATTTTTTCTTTGTTTTACAATATTGAGATCATGTTCAGTAAAGGTGAATAAGACTGGCTTCATTGCACTTCACATGAGTTCATGATCATTTTTCTCAAATGACTTACAAATTTTTATCAGGGAAACTTGAAAAATTCCTGATTTCTTATTAATCTATATGCAGAAGATTTTGAGAGGTATCTGTATAGTATATGACAGCAATTCAGTAATATCAAGTATGGATTTGCAGCTGTACAATGGATAATAATTTCTTGCATAAATATTAATTTGTTCCAGAATCCAAATTACAACTCATAAGAGAGCTATACATATTTAAAAATATAATCACCTAATAAATAGCTCATGTTAGAGCAAATTGTCAGTATTTTTAAAAAATCCTCTATCTCTGAGATGATAATAATAGTAGAACTGGCTTCTAAAAATGACTAGCATTGGGGAAGGGAGATAGCTTAGGGGACTAAGCATTTTCTTGGCAAGCGCAAGGGTCTGAGTTCAATTCCTGGTTCTGCCAAAATAAATAAATAAATCATAAAATAGAAATAACTAGCATGTAATATACTTTTTCTCAAACACCACATTCCTGCATAAATAAAATATAACTTCTAGTTTTCCATATCTATCAAAGCAAAATATATTAAAAGTTTCCCAAGTTAGTTATATAAACTTAAAAATAGAACAGCTGTGTATTTGTATTGAATTTTTATAAAGTTAAAAATTATATGAACACTAAGAGCAGCTGGAAGGCATGGCTATGTTTTGTTCTTACCTCTCATTAAAAAATTCAGCCAGACTTTACCTATGTCTGCAACATCTGCTTTATCAACATTTCCTAAGATATCTCTGGTCCTGGTGTCAATTTAGAACTTTGTGTGGGAGTGCCACTGCATATTTGCACTGCCAATTTCCCACTCACTGAATGAAAGCAAAGCATTTTCCGTTCATCATTATTCTGTTCATGCATTAGTTAACTTCTGTAGAGACCTCAGAGCCAAGTAGTAATTGATAAACGCATATTACACTTCTTTGCTATTACTCCTTTACCACTGCTATTTCAAGACAGCCCTAAGTTGAATGTAGACAAATGTCTTAACCAAGTCATAGTTTTGGACCACATGGCTACAAAAGCATCATTGCTACACTCAGACCCTGCCACACCTGGACCCACTCTTGTGTCATGAGGGCTAATTTGGGGACAGAAAGTCTTATGTTCTTATGCTTCTACACCGTGTGTCTGTTGAAATTAAACATTTCTGTGATTTTTGTCTCAGAGCTAGGATTTGTAAACATCACTTCTATCTCTTAAGCTGCATTTGAGCTGCACCTTACAAAGCAGTCACGCACAGAGACCAAAAGTCAAACAGGCTGGGTTTGAACAAAGCAGGGGTCAAGCATTTAAATTGCCTATTTCCAAATCTAATTGAGAAGATGTACAATAAATTTCACAAGTGCACTTAAGCCAGTAAATCAAAATAGAATGTTGAGAGGTCTGAGAAAGAAGAAGCAAAAAAAAAAAAAAAAAAAAAAAAAAAAAAAAAAAAAAAAAAAAAAAAAAAAAAAAAAAAAAAAAAAAAAAAAAAAAAAAAAAAAACCCACATAATTAACCAGTATGAAGTGCAGGAGAGAATTTTACTCTGAAAGGTGAAAAAATATATTGGAATGCATCCTTATTATCAAGTGGTTAATAAAAATAGTAGGGTATACATTCATTATTAACTGGTTAGTAGAAGCATACTAAAGTTTCCAAATATGACATCTTTTCCTCTAAAAAGGTTAGAAAAGAATTTCAATGGGTGAGTCCTGCAGGAGGAAATTTCCATATAGCATGGACATTGCCTTTGACTCCCAGTTTTGGAAATGAAGGAAATGGAAACCTCTACACAGTGCTGGCTTTAGTGCTATGAGGCTCTTACTATTTAACATCATGCAGAGATGGAGACTTGTGCACCCAGAGCCAGGCAGATAGCATCTGGTGGCCCAGATGGATTTGTGGACCGGGCCTTCTGCCATTTCTCCAGTGATTCTGCTTGGAAGGGCCAGGCTGGGAGTTGCAAGTGGGGTTCTAGAGTATGAGAAAATAGAAGAGATCAGGCTGAACATTCTGCAGAAAGCTTGGAATTTATATGCACTGTGCTGCCAACTGGGAAAAGAGCCCTCTGTGCTGTCAGCACACGTGAACCACCCCACTACGCTGCCTCGCACACAGGCCTGAGCCGGGGCTCTGTTTGAATGTCCAATAGCAGCAGGTGCAGCAGGCTGAGGAGGTTTAGAAGTTCAGCAGTGTGCAAGGCACTATTGCTGTGATGATGGCTTTGGGAATCCCAGGCACATTAGAGCACAGATATGCACACGGAGGACAGAGACAACGCCTGCCAGCTAGCTGCCATTACTTTGCTGGGTTTTCCCAATGCTGAATTTCTATGAGGAATTTTGACTTATTTTCATGAGATTAAAATGTCATGCTGGAGTATAGTCAAAGTGAACAATCTGCTAACAACTATTAATGATGAGAGCTGTTGTAATAATTTCTTGCTTATTATAATTTATTGTAACTGTGTAGTATTTTTAATGAAGTTGCTATTTCATTTTCAGATTCACTTTGTTCTCCAGTTCTGATGCAAATGTAGAATTGCTTTACATTACATTATTTTGGGGGTTTCTTGAGGGGGTGGTAAAATAATCATGAAAGCTTTGAAAGTCACTTAATTTGCTCAGACATGGAACTTGTTATGAGCAAAATAAATGGGACCAGATCCATGATCTGTGCAGAGTTCTAGGCCATTCCATTGCCTCAAGAATTTAAAAAACATTGGAATGTTAAACTAGACTAAGTTTTCAGATACAGATGAAATAACTATGGAGTTACAAAAGGAAATCTTTAGTGGAGGAACAAACTTGATTGTGACAGTTAAGTCAAATAAAACAGCATTTCCAAGGTAATAGAGGACTGGTGAGATGTGATCTTACTGGAATAGTGGTAATAATTTTCAGAGGAAAAGTGGTATGTGAAGATTTCATGTTTAAATCTAAAAAGATGTCTTAATACAAATACTAAGGGAGAAATATACAAGATTACTGAAATAAATATTCTAATGAGATTTGGCTTTGTATACAGATGAGCTTCTATTCAGTGCTTACATACAATGTAGGGTACAATGTTACTGAAGTGTTCAGGCCTAGGGCATGGACTCAGCAGAGCAGACGCACTCTCTCTGCTCATGGCCGAGTATGCTGTGGGAGGCAGGGCCTTCCAAGCAGGGAGACATAGAGCTCCCCAGTGAATGAGAGCATTGTGCATCTTACCTCAGTTTCTTAACCCGCAACGTGGGATGATAGCGCTAACCACCAAGTTATCGTAAGAAGCTCTTTGCACAGTGTCCCTGAAGTTGTTCACATCTTGTGTAAACAAAATATGTGTCCATAAGGTTATTTCCACTTTTTCAGACAAGTTCTTGCAGTATAGATCGGGCTGAGCTGGAGCTCACTGTGTAGCCCAGGCTAGCCCTAAACTCAAAGCAATCTTCTTGCCCTATACAATAGAGTTCTAGCTCGTTTACACATGGTGGAATGACGTCTGCATAGCCCATAACATCTGCAAAGCAAACATTCTCCAGAGGACTCAGCCCTCCTGATAACTGTGCACACAGAAAGTTGGTTGCCTTCGTGGCTACTTATGCATGAACGAGGACCTGCGGGCTTTTGCTTCCCTTTTGTGAACTTTTACATCATTCAGAGAGAAGACTATTACTAACTAAAATGTGTTTTCAAAACAACTGCTTTTTCTATATGTCTTCAATATTATTTTTTCTTGATTTATAATCTTTCCAAAATCAACATTTATTGGTAATAAAAGTTAAAGCCAGTATGTTTAGGCTTTTGCCCATATTTACATTAAAATAACTGTAAATTCATAGTAAAAATGTAAAAAAACTAAAACTAATTCAAACATTAGGAAATTAATCATAAAGATGAAAAATATCTTAAATATTAAATGGCTATAATATTTTATGATAGAAAAACAAAAAAGAGAATATTTAAAATACAATATGTAAATTTAAAATGTATGTCTAACAGAAAATAAGAGATTTAATAACTATACAGGATTTACTCCGTGGTATCTTAAAAAATAAGGCAATTTATAAAATTTAACTGAAAATAAACTGTTTCATTATTCAAAGGAATGCACACAAAATAATCTTACATGTTTACTTATTTTATAAAGAAATGAAATACATAATGGCCACCCTATATATCATCCAAATAAAATAGGATTACTACCATTTTACATATCATGAAAAATACTTCAACCACGTAAATCACTCTTAAAAATATACAATTTAAAATTAACCCTTTAAAATCATATAAGTATCCAAAATATATGTAGTAAAATGTAGTCAAAACTTATACAAACCAAATACATCAAAATAATTTCACTGTAAATAATAAAGCACACTGTGTGTGGTTAGTTAAATGCCATATTAAGGTAGTTATCAAAGTTCAGAAAAGGAAACCAAAGAAAATCTAAGCTAACAAAAAG
Source organism: Ctenomys sociabilis (assembly GCA_004027165.1). Taxonomy (NCBI): domain Eukaryota; kingdom Metazoa; phylum Chordata; class Mammalia; order Rodentia; family Ctenomyidae; genus Ctenomys; species Ctenomys sociabilis. The sequence continues at coordinate 1,762 of PVKA01017887.1, read as the reverse complement.
AAGCAAGATGCAAAGCAGCTTGTTCTACTGCATGGGAATTTTTCCAGTAAATTATTTGATTTTTCAACTTTCTTAAGATGAATCAGAAACATTTTTGCAAAGGACCACAAGTTCTGAATGTGAAATTAGACTTTTCAAATACATGGAGTCAAAAATCAACATACAAATATAACATGCAGCTGAATATTATCCTTGTTTTATAAAGCTTGCTTTTTAAATTAAAACTGAAGTATTAAGACATACCCAACTGCACACAGTATGCTTCTGAGTGCAATACAAATAAAATGTATGAAATTAAAATGATTCCATTACTACTTATTTATATTTATATCGTGGTAAAATATTAATATATTTTTACTCTTTCTGTATAAAACTCCAAAGTTTCGCTATAATAGCCAGAAATAATGAGGAACTTTTTCCTTTTATTTATTATATGAGAAATTTACTTCTTTAATTTTCATAAGAAATTACCTATTGAGTGATTATATTACTTTAAGCTAACCTGAGGAGAATTTTGTGAAAATACTCAAATTTCAATGAGAGATCCAACAGAAAGACTTAAAGCATTTTTAATTTCAGGCCTTCCATTTAATATAAATTGATAACTGGTTAAGAGCCACATGATAGCTCCTTATGAACAGATGGTGCTACACTGACTTGAGGGCATTCTCCAAAAAAAAAAAAATATATATATATATATATACACACACACACAGAGGTTTAAGGTGAAGAGAATGTCCAAGCTCCAAGGCATAATAAGATATACACTAATTAATTTTGGAACTGACAGTAAGATTCAGATTATAGACATGAAGTTATGTGTGGATTCTCTCCTTAATAAGATCAACTTATTAAAGCTACTATCAAAAATACACCTCTGTTGAAGCCTCAGTGATGATGAATTTTGAGATAAATACTAAAATAAAATGTGCATTCAGGGAAAATTTTCTATAGAAAAGCAAAATTTTGAGAGAAAAGTTACTTGATTGGATTAACAGAAGAACATTTTTTTGAAAATAAGCCAATTCTTTAATAGAAGGTGTGCCATATCTGCTATTTTGTTTCTGAGCTCAAGTAACTGCAAATAATTTGGAAGTGCCGTTCTAAACATTGCTGGGTCCAAAATTCTAAAGTAGTTCAAATGAAAAAGTGAGATAATGTACAAAGATGGAGATCATTTGGGAGAACTCCTCCATGAACTTCAGAGATGAGTGTGGCTTGAGCCACACTCAAGCCAAAAGGTCAGCAGGGCAGACTGAGTTCACATGACAGTAGGTGACCATTAAGAGAGGTCAGTGAATATTGTTACTAAAAAAGATTAAACTCTTCCTCCTAGCACTTATCTCTATGAGAAATAAAGGACTTAGGGTGTATCACGGAATAAATTGAATAGGACAGATTTGCACACAGAGCATGAGTTACTTAGCCAGAAAGCACAAACAACAGAGGAGGGGAAAGGAACGTACTTCATAAGGGACCTCAAACTCCCTCAGCAGAGATTATCAAGTGACATACACTCCTCCCTGTTCCCTGGCATACACCAGGAAAATACAAACCATTGTGGGGGGGGGGGGGGATGTGTGAAAGAATGAACAGGTTCATGAATATGGGAAGCCTTGGTTTTGAAGTTCAGAGTCATACCCAATCTATACATATGCATAAAAGACAAAGGCAAGGAGTGTATTATTGTCTCTGCAATTCATCGAGATGATTTTGTCAATGTGTTCCATTTACTGATCTTGCTTTCTTGTCTATAAAGCAA
>PVKA01017886.1:0-44915 GCA_004027165.1 Ctenomys sociabilis | reverse complement strand
CCTGAGGTTTCAGGCCAGTCACTGGCTTGGAGGGGTTGGGGACAGGGATCCGCGTAGCGCGTGTGGGAAGAAGCCAAAGGCTCTCCCTCAGACTCACCACCCTCTCACTGATCTGGGAAGCCTGGTGAGTCCTGTAAATTCGCTCTCGCTGGGAGAGCTTGGCGTGGGATCCAGGAGGCCGCTGGAGTCAGCCACTGTCTCAGGCTGGTCTCTGGGGCTGGGCAGGCGCGGACGGGATGGAGCAGGATGGCGGAGTCAGTCGCGCTGTCTCTGGCCGGTCTCAGGGGCTGGGCGGGGGCGGGCGGGATGGAACAAGATGGCGGAGTCGGCCGCACTGTCTCTGGCTGGTCTTGCATCTTGTACTATAAATAACTACTGCAAAGACAACAATATGCAATGTACTAATTATTGAAACTGTACTACTAGTCGGTTTTGAAACATGTCATTGTTATTTGCTTCTCAATAAAATTAATTTTAACAATGCAAAAGATAAAAGAAGAAAGCCAGAATGCATTTGGTGATGCTCAATTAGTAGTTTCACTCCTGGATGTGGAACTGTTTTTGTTTTGTTTTGTTTTGTTTTGTTTTGTTTTGTTTTGTTTTGTTTTGTTTTCTGGGTATTGCAGATTGAACTCAGGACCCCATGCTTTCCAGGCAAGTGCTTATTCTACTGAGCTATCTCCCTGACCCCTGTATGTAGAATTTTGCAGCCTGCACATCTCCATTTCCTGAAGCCCCTGATGGGTTTTCCAGGCTCGGGCTGTGTCCCAGTCAACTCACCATGGAGGCTACAGAAAGCACCAGGCCACAGATCCATGCTAGAGGCTTGCAGGAGGGCCAGGTCTTGAAAAGCCAAACCTGGGAATTTGCAGTCCAGAGCAACTCAGGCTGGGCCTGTCCTCGGGCTACTTGTTGCTGGGCTGCATTCTTCACAGGCTGATCTTTACCCCTCAGGGGTCTCATCCCAGTCTGCTTCCTGCCACAGCTGTATCCTGTTGCTGTCACTCACAGGCGATGTGAGTAGGTAACATGGATGTAAGCCATCGCAATTCTGAGTCCCAAGCTTACACAATTAGGGATGAGTCCCAGTGAGCCCAATGCCCACACTCTCTCCAGGGAAAGGGAAGCACCGGTATTCAGAAAGATTACCCACACTGACCTGATCAGCAGACCTCTAGCCTGTCTCTGCAGATGTCATCCCCTCATGCCAGCCATTCCAGAGCTGCTCCCCAGGATACTCTGCAGTCTGCAGGACTCTCTTTGACTCCACAAATTCACCTGCTGTGGATAAGAATCAGAAATCAAAAAACAAGTCCCAATGGCTAGTACCCTCTGTACCTTAGAGACTATCTCTTCAGACTACCTAGACCTAATTTCCTTCTTGGTTCCTTCCTGGTACCCAGTTACCCCTCTCAATTTCTCTTTTATTCTCCTGCCTGGGATTGACATTTTTCAGAGTCTGGATTCTGACCACAGGAGGCTGAATTGCCTCTCCTCACCATTCCTTTATTTCCCAGCACAGAGCACAGAAATTTCACCCACTTTTGTGTAAAGATGGTCATCCTCAGAGCCTGCCTGCCTCCTCTTGGCCCTGCACTACTGGGAAAGAATAGAGTCCTTACGTGAATTGCTGTCATTGATGCAAACAAGCGGGGATAGCCAGACTCAGGAAGATAAAGCCCTTAGTCCACTAGGTGGTGTAAACCAGCAGAGGGAGCTGCATAGATTCAGCATGAGCAGCTTCCAAAGAGCTTCCCAGTCCAGGTTGGCCAACCTCAGGTGTCCTCTGTCCAGAAACAACCGCCCCCACAGAGTGTGCTGTTCCCTGGGCCAGCTGGAGTGTATCTCAATGCATGTACCCCTCATTCACAGATCAGAAGGGAGTCATCAGGCAAAGGAAATCATGGTCTCAAAGGGAGAGGAAAGCCAAACTTGGGACAGATGGGGCTGAGGGAAGGCAGCACTGAAGGAGCAGAAGCAAGGATCTTCAGAAGCACATAGGGATGGCTTTCTATGTTCTCACTATGAAGACACAGTTCTGACTGCTGCAGTGAATTGGACAAAGTGATGGTTAGCGCTCATAATTTATAGGATTGTGATCACACAGCCAGCTTCAGGGCATATTGAAGAGTGGAAGATGAAGGTCTTGGTAGGAGGCAGGTAGAGCAAGAGCAGAAAGAGGATCCTAAGCCTTGTTGTGGCCTAAGACGGGGCCCAGTGCAGGCACTCAGCTCACCATGCAGCCCCATAGTCTCCACCTCTTTATCAACTGTCATCAGACATTAAGAAGCCAGCCAGAGTGCAGTCCTATCTCTCCCTCTTTGAAGGCCTCAGAGAGAGGACCCTGTGATTTCAAGAAGCTGTTGCTGACCTTCGCAGAGAGAGTCCCCGACCTCCTCCCTACCACCATAAGGATGGAGCAGATTCCCTTTCCTGGGGAACACAAAACCGATCGACTTTGTCCCCAGCCCCCTGCTGCCTACAGGCAACTATGTCCGGATATGTGTCCACTCACAGACTTTTATTCCCTCACAGGGGGATACCGCTTTCCCAAGAGTGCCCTTCAGGGAAGCAGAGCACTGGGAACCACACCCTGCTTCAGAGCACTTGAGAGCCCTTGGTGAGGAGAGAGGTGAGCAGGCAACAGAAATGGGGATCTTGGGGCTGGGGAGATGGCTAAGTGGAATAAGCACTTCCCTGGCAAGTGTAAGGGCCTGAGTTCAATCCTCGGTTCTGCCAAAAAGAGAAAAAAAAAAAAAAAAAAAAAAAAAAAGAGTAAGAAATGGGGATCTGAGAGATCAAGTCCACCCCTCATGTGAGGTCCGAGGAGCAGAACTGGGCTTGAGCTCTGAAGCCTGAGGGCCTCCATGCATCTTACAGGAGCTCCAGGGAGCAAGGGGTTAGGCTGTACTGTGAAGCAGAGTTCACAGCTCACACAGCAGAAGAGGCTGAGGTGGTGTCAGGAGTCAAGATGAGGTGCACACTATGATGAGATCCTAGGGTCCCACCCTCCCAGAGCAGAGCACATCACACCTGGGCTCTATAGGCCTTATTTTCCTCCCTAGAGCCTTGTCCTCTGCAGGACCCAAGCAGCCTGAGAAGCAGCCTCACTTCATATCCCAGGATCACAGAGAAGGGGCTTCAGAAGGATGTGAGCCTCTGAAATACTAGTGCACCCCACTAGGGAAGACCTCCAATGGCATTTTGTGGGATGGAAGCAGTATGTTGAGCCATCTAAGGGCACTGACAGCCTCCCTATCTGTTACAGGCATTTGAGTCTTCAACAACAAGCCTGTGCTGCCTGCAAGGAACCTCAGGATGCCTCGTGGTCAGTGGAGACGAAACAAACAGCTTCAGAGAGGCAGTCCTGCTCAAAGCAGAAAACGGCTCCGCAGGAATGCACAGGTCCGCAAGATTGAGGAGAAGGAAGCAGCAGCCACTGCCTCCTCCACATTTTGTTTCTTCTATGCCTCCATGGGGGCCACAGCAGAAGAGTCTGGGTCTTGGACACCTGGTTGGCCCCAGAATCCTCAGGGCACTTCTTCTACCCCCACAGTGATGTCTTTCAATCCAAGGAGCCTGTGCAGAGAGGGCTCCAGCAGGCAAGAAGAAGAGGATCCAAGTCCTTCACAGGACAAGTGTGCCCCCCAGATCATGTGGGAAGAGCTGATCAATCACAACTTAGATAAATTTTTGCCATTTCTGCTCCACAAGTTCCAAAATAAGGAGCTGATAACCTTGAAAGAGATGGTCCATGTTGTGGACCCGGCTCACTGGGAGCAATGCCCTCTAATCTTTAGGGGAGTCTGTGAGTGCGTGTGCATGAGCTTTGGCATTGAGATGAGGCCAGCAGAAACCTTTAGTCACAATTATGAGCTTGTCCCCGTCTTGGGCCTCACTTACACTGGGCTACTAGATAATGTGGTCCAGGCCATTCCCAAAGCAAGCCTCCTGATATTCATCCTGAGTGCAATCATAGTCAAGGGCAACCGGCTCAGGGAGGAGGACCTGAGGGAACTACTGAGAAGTAGGCAGGTACTAGGGGAGAGGGAGCATGCAGTGATAGGTGACCCCTGGAAATTCATCACAGAGGATTTGGTATGGGCAGAGTACTTGGTGTACCAGCAGATTCCTAACAGTGATCCTGCTTGCTGTGAGTTCCTGTGGGGTCCAAGGGCCCAGGCTGAAACCACCCAGAAGAAAGTTCTGTGGCACATATTCAGTGTGGTTAGGACAGACCCGAGGGCTTGCCTACATCTACAGGAGCAACACTGAGATAGGATAGAGGAATGTCCTGGGCCCCTGAGTTGCTAGATGAGTGACAGCAAGATGGACTGGTCACACCTGCATCTCTGCTTATATCTGATCTGTTGGAAAGTGAGGCCCATTCTCAGTCTGTGTTACTGGAGAGCAGGCAGTTATTTACCTAGTGAAGGTTCAGAGAAGGGTGTCCCCATGGTGCAGGCCATCACAATGTCTGTTCTGTTTGATCTACTAGATCATAGGTATGTGATATCTTCAGGATTTTTAGTGGGAAGTCTTGCTTTTTGTGAGAGATTGAAGTAGCATCCAATCATACTCAAAGAATGATTCTCATTTCACCTGTATTTTTTAGTTTGGTATTGATTATTAATCATGACTTCTGATGTGAATATAATTTTGTGATACTGTCCACAAATGTATATGTTTTTTCCCTTGCAAATATGAGTGCCTTTCTTGTTCTCTCAAACAAACAGGCAAGACTTACACTTTATTTCTGGTGAAATAGGATTGCAGTTGGGATTTCCTTGGAAATGTATAGCTTTTCATGACACCACAAGAAGCTTAGAAACAGATAAAAGGAGAAAAGTCCATTCTCAGACTCTTTTATTTCTCTTATTGTATACTATTAAAAACATGTGCATGCCTGAATCTCCTTGGTTTCTTCAGTAATAGTACAGAACTTACTGTCAATAAATAAGGCAATCTTCACAGGTCCATTCCACAAATCTGTATTTTTTTTATATTGGCAAAACTTTTTAAATAGACAATGTAAAGATAATGAGTCATACATATCATAAATACAGGTTGAGTGATAGATCAAAAGAAGGTAGCTTTGTAACTAGAATGATAAAAATCAGTGAACAATCATAACCATTAAACACTAACAGTATTAGGTTAAAGATACATAAGTAACTAGCTATTTTGCAAGTAGCTGAGATTACTTGCTGAACACAAAACTTTATTGTACATGGGCCCTTTATGAAACCCTGTGTCTGGGATAGCATGGTGAGTATATTAGACTGAGCAGGATGACAGCTAAAATATGGTCCAGGAGTACCAGCAATGATGGAACTGAAGGTGAAGGTAGCACAGCCACACATGAATGGAGACTAGCAGACATGATCCCTGGGTTAGAGCAGAGCTAAGACAGTTTTGGGTTCTGTATGTACAGTTGAATCTTCAGAAATTGGTTTTAACACAGCTTCAATATGGCCACAGCCAGAAGCTCAGGTGGTGTCGTAGGCCTCAGATCAATGCCGCAGGGTGGAAGAGTGCTGTTAGCTCATTTTAAGTGGTGGAGAATGACAAATCCTCACATGGAAGAAGGATAATAATAGTGGCCCTGTGCAGGACAAGATCCAGGAGACTTAGGGGCTCACATCTGCAGGGATTTCCTGTCAGGGAAGGGGGATGCTCAGGTAAACTGAGACCATAACGTCCTTGATGAGGTGCTCTTATCTCTGCACAGAGTGGACATTTTCTGTGGTCTTACAGTGCCCAGATGATTGACTGCTTTTTGGGGTACACCTTCTCCTCCTGAGTGCCATTTGCCTTCAAGTCTGTCACATGATATACAGCAGATCCTGGCCAGGGATGCTCATCTGCTATACAAGTGGTCAGGTGACTGCCTGATCAAGTATCTCTCCCTGCAGAGAAAATCCCTGTGCTTACCAAGATCTTCCTCATCTTACACCAGAAGAGAACCTAGGACTGCTTTCCGTTGCTTCCTTTCTGAAGGAAGGTTGTGCTAACAGTATGGGGTTTGTAATCTCCCTTGAGACCTCTTTGACTAAAGTTGTACTGAGCTGGCCTTGTCCCTGGAATGGCCATAGCTTTAGGTTTCACTGCCATAGTGTCTTTGCTTTCTCACAATGAAGGAGAAATGATGGAAAACACTAGCTGCAGTGGACCAGTTTGGGGTATGTAGAATATGGTTCTTATTCACATTCTATAGCTGTGAGTTAGATGGACCTGAGCAGGGACAGTCTCCCAATGTCTAATCATTCAGTACATCCTTTGAGGGCATGATTATGGAGTAGCATTTTTTTAACTGAATTTTTATTCAAAGTCCCTGTAGCTATAGAGTTCCTTGGAAACACACAATTTCTCAGAAAAACAGTACCAGATCCAGATGTTAAGGTGATCCTAGGATCAAACTACTTATCAGCAATTATTCAGTATGTGGTATGTGAGACGTTCTGCTGTTATTTTCATATATTTCTTACATTCAAGTGGTCCTTCAGCCTAACTCGTGGGTCAGACCCATTTCATGGGAGAAGCACTTGAGGCCTGCTATACTGGGGTAATTCACAAGATCACTGTGTAGTAAATGCTATGAGTGGCACTGGAGTCTCAGTGTGAGGTAACAGTTACTGCTCTGTCCTTGTTGCTCCCTACCAGAACCCAGCTGATTTTGTATTCTAGAGAAATAAGAGTATCTCCCAAGGTGCAGAAAGACCTGTGTCCAAGACACTACACACTGGCCTGAATTCAAAATGTAAAACTGAGTAGGCAATGGGTTCCCCCTACACCCATGGACATTGCACACATCCCCTGTGCTTGCTATCCTGTCCCTTTGCTCACCCTGGAAACCCTCTAACAGTAACAGGCTTCATAACATAAAAGTTGCTCTTGTAGTGCAATGTGCGAGCCAGGGTTATGTGCCTGAGATGCAAAGTAGCACAGCATCAGATATTGCCCAATAGGTGATCAGCAGTTTACCAGGCAGCAGAGTCTTATCCTTGACCAAGAAGGTATTTTAGGAGAGCCCTTGGCAACACGTTCCCCCTGGCATAGGAGTTCAATGAAATGAGTTTCTAGCAAAGGTCCATGTAATATATACCTAGATGCATGAGCATCTGTATGCAGTAATTCCCACAGCCTTTTGACAAGCATAGGTGAGGCCGGCCCATGCTTACCACTGTAGGGGAAGAGTTCCATCTGCCAGAGCTGAGCTCCCCAGCCTGACAGTAGGAAGCAGGTGCTGCTCTGTTGGTCTTAAAATAAAAATGAAAACGCCTCCCTTCTTCTGCCCCTGTGGTGTTTCTGCCACCTGGATTCCTAATTGTCCCTATGCCAAGGGGCACATGTCCTAATGTTCATATGGAGACAGTTATGTGCACTGGAACAACAGCTCACAGGTTCCCAGAGTGGCCATGACGTCAAGGACAGGAGAACATTTTCCTCGTGCTGAGAGCTGCCTTCATTGTGAAGGGAATTATAGATGAGTGCTCAGGACTGAAGGACAGGTTCTCCTCGTGTGGATGACACTGACTCTGTACCAGAAGCTTCTGTCCCACAGTGGGTGACACTTGAAAAGGCTGCACACTTTCCAGGGCTACATCCTATGGACAATCCCTTCTGGAAGATGATTTTGTCTTACATTGTATCTGATGTGCTTGACCACTTACTGTGTAACCTCATATATGGACACTAAAGTCCTCATGCCCGGAGCTTATCCTGCCTGCTTTTCCTTGTAAGCAGGGTAGACCATTTGTCCTTAGAAAGGTGCATTGGGTGGTCTTGTGCCCCTGACATGCTATCAGACCAACTCCTCATCTGTGAGGGATATGTCCACAGGAGGTGCTGCAGGACAACTGGATTCATCCTCAAGCTCCAGCCACACATCACACAGCCCTCTCTGTATAAAAGCCAAGAGTTTCAGCCCTGCTGAAGTGAGTGGATTCTGTACCTTGAAGATCTGTGGCAGGAGACACGGCACAGATGCCAACTGCAGAGGTCCAGCATGCCTCCCACAACCTTTGGGCATTTCAGGTGTATCTATCAGTCCCAGTCAGTTATGAAGCCCTCTTTGTGTGAGAAGCAGGTGGTGTCAAAATCACCCAAATCCCTGGGCCAACTTCAGGTGTTTCCTCCTCCTGTAGCTCTGCCCCATTGTCCATCCTCCCCTTGACTTGGCCTTAGCCTCCCGAGCTTGGAGCATTATGTTCTCTGTGTCCCTACTGCCACCCAGTCAGCCCCACACAGGACCTGGGGCTGATGTAACAGGCAAATATCTCTACCTAATAAGAAGCCTAATAAGAATTATGTGCCCAAATTCCTCTTGTGTGTCTCCAGAGGACTTGAAACTTGCACACAAAAGTAAAGTAGCAAGAGCATACTTTTCGTTTCATAGAAGAACTTTTCATTTTTTTTTAATTTTACTTTATTGAGAGACAAATATCAATGAGAAAGTTTCAAAGAAGAACTTTTTAATAGACTTTGGGCTCAAAAGCTGGGCTGAGAGCAGGCACTCCATAGCCAGTTAGCATGGACATGAGCCTTGATTTGAACAGACACTTCAAAGAAAATCAAATTGCTAATTTCATAGCAAAAAGTTCACATGTTTTGAGAATTACTCCTGAAAGTATCTGGTTGATCTCTTCCTGAGGCAGTTCTCACTAGGAAGGATAGTGAGGAGTGGTGTCACATTGTGGATTTAGCACTGGTCCTTGTCCCTGGCAGGTTATTAATGTGACAGCAGCACTAGCTAGATAAGCCTTTTCTTTTTCTTTTCTTTTCTTTTCTTTCTTTCTTTCTTTTTTTTTTTTTTTTTTTTTTTTTTTTTTTTTTTTTTTTTTTTTTTTTTTTTTTTTTTTTTTTTTTTTTTTTTTTTTTTTGCAGTACCAGGGATCAAACTCATCACCTTGTGCCTGCTACACAAACACTTATTCCACTGAGCTATGTCCTCAGCCCTGATGACCAAGATCCTGTGCTTGTGATGCATTCCTTCCACCCTGGCTACTGTGTAGCCCTGATGCTGTCAATTTCAGGGGCTGGCAGATAAAACTGGTCAACTCATCCTGCCTTGATTGATCAGTGTCTTTTGGTCATGAAAGTTAAAATTCTGCACAAATTTCTTCACATTCTGTGTGTTTTCCCATAGGTTCATCAGTATACTTCTTCCCCCAATTCTGCTCATGTAAATATTGCTGTATTTTTCACTCTAAATCTTTGAAGAACTTTCCAACACATCTTCAGTGTACACAGTTTTATATGTATTCATGTCTGGAACCTCTCCCTTAATAAACATAAAGACATCACTTTTGCATTGTACCAGTCATATCCTACTGAGAGAACTTCTGCCCAGCAAAATCTTTCTTCTGTACACTTGACTAAGGTGGCATGATAACAGGCTTCTGTTTTGCCTACACTGCAACTGAAGACAACTCCTCTGCCATTATTTGCATAAGTGTTTCCCAAGCGCTTATGGGTTGAAAATTTGGTGCACAAGCTGTGGTATCAAGCTGGGCATGGTGGCACAGACCTGTGATCCTAGCAATCAGGAGGTATAGGCAAGAGGATCGTTGCAAGTTCAAACCAGCCTGGGCTACAGTATGAGCTCAAGGCCATCTTGAACTGCTCAACAAGACTCTGTCAAAAAGAAAAGAAAATCATTATGACAAGCTATAGAATCTTTGAGAGGCATGGAAATTTCAGAGATGGGATGTATTGAGATGTCTTAGGTCATTGGAAGTGTTCTTGAGGGGAATTGTGGGATGCTGGTCTCTTACTCCTTTTCGCTGCTTCCCAGCTGCAGTGAGGTGATGACCTCCAGGCAGAAGATGCCCCTACCATAATTTATGGCTTTCTTTTTTTTCGATGAAACAAGGGATCAAACTCAAGACCTTGTGCTTGTCACACAGGCGCTTGTGTCACTGAGCTATACTTCCAGCCCCTAATTTATGGCTTTAGCATAGGCACCAAAGCTATGCCATCTGACCATGGACCAAAACCTTGGAAACTCTGAGCCAAACTTAAGCCTTTTTTATTTGTCCATGATCTGATCAAATCATTTTATGATATTTACAGTAAATAAGGGAATCATACAGAAGATATTCTACATATGGTGTTGGTAGACTTAGACATGCACATGCTGGTGAATGAAGCTAGACTCACTCCTAATTGATAGGTTGAATGCTATCAGCCCAAAATTGATGACACCCCAAAATCATATCAGAAATTATGGAGCCCATAGAAGAAAACTGATGAAAAATACTCCAGGGTATTAGATTGGGCAAAAGTATTCATGGTAAAGACCCCAAAAACACATATAACAAAAGTAAAAAAGAGACAAATGAGAAGATGCTGCTAAAAATAGATTTTTTACTTTATGGAAGAAATAAGACAAAATTTCAAAATAACATAGGATAATAACACTAGTTAATACATTGCATATTGTTATCTTCAAAGTATTTACTCACACTATAAGATATGGGTATAAAATTTCTCCAGATGATCTTGGCACAAACCTTTCTTTTCAATAAACTAAGAGAAACTAGTAGTATAATATCTTTTTCCTTCCCCCTTCCTTCTTTTCCCCTTTTCGCCACCCTAGTTCAACTTTTCTTTTGAACAATTTCTTCCCATTTCACAATATATATTGTACATCTTGGATCTTATTTACTCTCAGTTTCTCACACTAGGGAGACAACTCAATGTTCACACATGTGAGTCTGATTTATTTCACTTATGAATATGGTCTCAAGTTGCATTCATTCACCTATAAAAGTCTCTTGTTCATCTTCCTTTATGGCTGAATAGTACTCTGATGTATAAAAGCACACATCCTTTTTATCCATTCCTCAGTTGGTGGGCATTTAGTTGGTTTCCAGGAGTTAGCTATTACACATTGTGCTGCTCTAAACAGGACTGCACATAGATCATTGTAGTGTGATGCTTTGCATTCTTCTGGGAAGATACCCACAAGTGGAATAGCAGGCTCAAATGGGACCTCTGTGGGAGTGCACACAGGTTCAACCACAGTGAACTTCAGTTTGGAGATTCTGCAAAATAGTTTTAGCTCTCAAGTTATTACACTGAGTCTCCAAGAACTGTTCAATGACTGTTTAATTTTTCTACCACTTATTTGCTTCAAATTTGCTTTCTGGGGGCTGGGGAGATGACTTAGTAGAATACATGCTTCCCTAACAAGCACAAGGGCCTGAGTTCAATCCCTGGTTCTGCAAAAAATAAATTGCTTTGTGATGCTGGTGAAGTTGAGCTGTGTAGTCACCTCACTCTCTACAGTTGAGGGCATAACACAGAGTGTGAGAGGGATGAGTGGATGATCAGAGTATGATTTCATGAATCACATAGTTTATTCCTATATGAAGAGAATATTCCATAGGTGCCTGATGACTGAGGAGGGAATCATCACAAATCTGCTAGGTTTTTTCTATGTGTGTCCTGTTCTTGTTTATTCTATTTCCAGACACTATGGGAAACAATATTGAAATAATTTCAGTTTCCAAACTTTATAAAAATTGCAAGAAAATATATCTAGATAGATAGATAGATAGATAGATAGATAGATAGATAGATAGATAGATAGATATTTGTCTTATCTGTGTCTATCATGAATTTATCATAACCTCATTTGTTCTAAGATATTTTTGAAATTTCCTTAAGTTTAAAATAAATACTAGATATCACACCAATGTTAGAAGCAATACTATGAGAATTAGCAATGAAAGTTCTCATGAGGATGCGAAGAACTCTTACACACTGTTGGTATAAATTCAATTTAGCACAACCATATGGAAAATCACTGTAGTGCTTTCCTCAAAATCAAAAATAGACTACTATGTGATCCAGCAATATCAAACAAACATCTGCATATCTGTTTATTGTAGCATTGTCTACAATAACCAAAAAAATGGAATCAATCTAAATTCAATCAAGGAATTAAAAAATGGTGTTACTGAAAAACAAAGTAATATGTAGCCATAAAATGGATGAAATCCTGTCATTTTTGAGAATAGGCAAGAATCTGGAGGGTATTTATCAAGAGAAATAAGGCAGGTATAGAAAGACAAACTCCATATGTATTCTCCACAGAGTCTGAGCAAGCTAGTATCACAGAAGCAGAGAAGGGTAGTGATTACCAGATGCTGGGAGAGCAGGGAGGAGAGGGGCTGGGAAGAGATTGTTCAGTGAGTTTACATTTAGAATTGAGTGGAAGAGTGGATTCTGGGATTATAGAACACATTTTAGGTGAATATAGATAACAAATGTGTTATATATTTCAAATAGGCAGAGGAAAAGATTTTGAGTTTTTATAATAAATGAAAAAAATTAAGGAGATGGATATAGTAATTTATCTGATTTCATCATGGTGCAACATATATTTATATCAAAGCTTCATATTATCTATCCCATAAATATGTGCAACTATTATATACTAATAGAATTAAAAATAAAATTATTTAAAAATTATCTTAAGAGCCATGATAATATAAACCAAATAATGTTTATAATAAATCAAGTCTAAGGGGAATGCACAGCCCCAGGAGACATGGATTATTTATATTCAGTGATAGAATCTATAACCTGATCTGGAAAATAATTGTTTGGGGCTTTATAAATTTTCTACCTTTTGCCTAAAAGTCATGGGGTAAAAACCATGTTCTGTTCATTCACAGACACACAATAAATTTTAATTATAAATGTTAAAAAAATAAATAAAATAAAATAAATAACTATATCTTATGAGCAATTAAAATTAAAAATGGGTTGATGAAATTAATCTTTTCTAGAAGTAGAAGTGGACAATAAATACTTGAAGAATGGTTCATTAGCTCTGGCTATTATAGAAAAGCAACTTAAAACAACCCTAAAATCCAATCTTATTGCAGGAAAATGGTTATATTCAACAGTTTAATAATCAAAAATGTTGGTGATGATATAGGAGAAAAGGAACTTTTCTCTATTTTTGATGGGAATGTAAAGTAGTACAACCAGTATGAATAGCAGTGTGGAGGTGTCTCAAAAATTACACACAGAAATTCCACTTGGCCCCTTTTAGCAATCTTCAAGAAGAACAAAGAGACCTTAGGTTTTACAGTGATGCATTCCTACCCATTTTTGCAGCATAAAAGTCATAACAGCGAAATCTTGAAAACAGCTTGTGGTCTGTATGTCTACCAACACACCAGTGGATAAAGCAAATTGGTATTTATACACAGTGGCATACTCTGACATATATAAAGATATATCTGAATCATTTCTAGGAAAATATATGCAACTTGAGACACTGAGAGAAGTAAATTAGATGCCAAATTTTAATTATCTCATGGTTTCTAGGAAGGGAAATGGGGTGAAAAGAAAGAATAGAAGGAAAAGGAGTAGAAACAAAGTTTTTGTAAATAAGGAGGGAATGGTTAAAGGTAAGGAAGGGGAATGGAAAAAAGAATTAAGATATATGAGGTACAGGTACAAATACCCTGTGATGAATGTGATCAACATGTATGACAAATATGTATAAATGTAGTGTATGTGCACTTTAAAAAGTTAAAGTTAAAAAAGTAACCCAAAGAATAAATGATGTAAACAATAAATGAAAATATAAATACCAGAGAATGAGGATCAAGAGATGGAGGGTGGAGTGAGTACAGGGGAGAGGAAGGGGCAGTGAGAATTAAGGCCTGGCTCTAAGATTTACCTATCATATACTATGCTGTTATCCACCCAAGTGGGCATATATCACTGTGGTATGACGTTTTTAATTCTTTGAGGGAGATACCAAAAAGAGGAATACCTGGGTCAAATATATGCTCTAGTTTTAGTTTTTCAGGTTTCTAAAGTTGCTACACACCCACCAGCACTGGAAAAGGCTTCCTGTTTCTCTACAGCCTGTCCAGAATTTGTTATTGGTTGATTTCTTAATGGTTGCATTCTTTCTGGAGTGATATACAATCTCTGTGTTGTTTTATTGTTTGAACTTGCATCTGTCAAATGACCAATGCTGTCAAATATTTTTCACATATTCAATTGCTATTTCTTTCTTTTCTCTTTTCTCTTTTCTTCTTTCTTTCTTTCTCTCTTTCTTTCTTTCTCTTTCTTTCTTTCTTTCTTTCTTTCTTTCTTTCTTTCTTTCTTTCTTTCTTTCTTTCTTTCTTTCTTTCTTTTTTGTTGAACCAGGAATTGAACTCAACTACCATTTCTACATCTTCATATAAAAGTGTCTCTTCATTTCAGATGCCCATTTTTGGACAGCCCAAATGTCCATCACCTGATGAATGGTTAAAGAGGAAATGGTTTTTTATACAGGGGAGTAATACTAAGCCATAAGGAAGGATAAACTTGAGACATTTCTAGATGCATGGATATACCTTGAGACCATACTTTTAAGTGAAATATATCAAAAGCACATGTGTAAATGTCCATTGTTTCTCTATTACATGAAAACAAAAATGTAAATATGAAACAAAATATATTCTAGATATTATGAAATAGGAAGAAAATACTCAAATGGGTGAAGGAACTAGGGAAGTGGGAGAGGAAAAGTGAGGAAAAGAAAAAAAATGAGAAAAGGAGAAATGGAAATAAAGCTTTTGGAAGTAAGGAGGGAAAAAGATTGAAGGGAGGGTAGTAGAATAGGAAGAAAAGAATTAAGTTACATCATGTACAATTAAAAATTCTCTATGATAAATGTGATCATTGTGTATATCTAAAATGTACCAATTAATTAATTAATAAAAGAGAATAAGAAAAGAAACTTGCCACCACACATTTAGTCAGCAACTCTGTCCTCCCTGCAGTTGGTCTTGTTGAAGCAGCAACATGAGAAGCCAGTGTAGGAACAGCCTTGAGCTTCCGGAATTAATGGTGAAAAACAAAGGAAAACAGAAAGCAGAGACCTAGCAACTCACAGAAGCTACGTGGTGTAAACAGCAAAACATGAGGAAGGTCTGAGAGAAACTGAGGACTGTGGAGCTGGTCCATGAGTGTGGGTCACAGCAGGGAGGCTGAGGGCAATGCAGGTAGCACATGACAGCATCAGTCAGAGGAAAGGCTTGCAGTTCTGCCCCTATGTTAGTGCACAGGCTGAGGCAGCGCCTCATAGCATGGATGCCAGTAACCTACAGGTAATGCTGCACAACAGGAAAAGGGAGACCAATGTTAGGGTTCCAGAAATTGTGCCCACCACCATCTCAAACAGCCTTAGTGGGTGAGAGCACTCTTTAAAACCATCATTATTTTAATGAATGTAAGCTGTGCACCAGAATTAAAATAACAAATCCAAGCTGAATCATGCAGAGTAACAGTAGATATGTTTTTATCAAATAAGCATTTGTAGGGTACCTACATCCATGTGCAAATGTATTTGTGAAATCAATTATAAAACACTTACCATTCCACATATATAATGTATGAACTAATACATGTGTACACATACTGTGCATTGGTGTAATACACACGGACATTTTATACACTTTTTATTCCTATTGATATAAACTCCACACAGATATTCTGTAGAGAGAATAAATTGCTCCCTAAGTGTAAGCAAGCACTAACATGGGAAAATCATGCTCTGCACTATGAGAAGTTCAATCACAACACAGAATGAGGACTCACCCCAGTCCCCTGCTGCTGCTCACCCTCTTGCCAGACAACATCAACCTTTTAGAAGCAAAGGGTGAAGAGATCAGCCTCCAGCAGGGAAGGGACTTCATAGGAGTGCATTGTTCCTGAAGAGGTCATCAAAAGTCTAAGCTCCTGAGCCCAGCCTTGGATGTCAGTGCTGGGAAGCCTGGGAAACAATGACAGTCAGAACACTTCCCTCCTGTGCCACTGGTGCCTCCATAGGAGGCTCCCAAGAATCCTTTTGTGCTCCTTCATTCAGCCCTAGAAGACCCCAGGCATGTTGCTATTTGTGATTGCCACTGAAATGTCCTTCTGTGTGCACGGTGGGCTATGGTCTTTTCTGAATTTCTGGAATCAAGTGAGGGGAGCAAAGAGGGCTGAGCTTGATTAGAAGAAGAAGGCCCATTGCAGGAGAGGGCATCCAAACAATCCAGATTGACTATGTTGTCAGCCCGGTACTCCTAGGAAGAACTCTCACAGCAGAGTCCCATCATTCTCAGAGGACACGAACTGCAGCCTGAGACATTTTCTGAGGAGCACACTTCAGTCAGAAGACCTGGGATCAGATAGCTCAAGGGAAGAACTGAGGGAAGACTAAGGAGGCCCCTTCCCAGACAGCAGATCTTAAAACACTCTACAAAGGCTATCTCCCCTGCCCCTCAGGTGCAAAGCTCTCAGGGGCACAACCTTTTTCAGATGGGAATAACATGTAGTCCAGGCTCATTTAGGTCAAGGTAAGGGATATGGGGACCAAGCAACCCTGTCCCCTTGTGGAAGAAGCACAGGTGACCCAGATCTGCCTGTCATCCCAGCTGCATCACACTGGAAGACTTGGGAAGTGAGTCCCTCCACCTGGTCAGCACAGGGGTCTGGGAGTCACAGGCCTGTCCTTAGGTCTGTGTCCTGTGGCGAGAGGAGTAGGACCTGGCCTCAGTTAACTCATGGTGAGTGGCTGTCCTGGAGGCACTGAGGAAGCCCCAGACTGATGAGACACCAAAATAATCCAGATCTACCCAGCTGTCTTCTATTTCCTAGGACCTGATTCTCAGGTGAGTGCTCCCTTGGACCAGGGACCCACCTGGGCTGTTAGAGCCTTGTTCTGAGGTCATCGCTTCGATGAGCCAAGAAGATAGGGCTGAAGATGGGTTAGGTTAAGTTGGGGGGCTGAAAAGAGAAAGGAAGCCACAGCGAAGGTGGTCAGTCCCATCACCGCCTCTGTTTTCAGTGCTTCACTCTGAGTGGATAATTCTCAGGAAAGGAGTAGCTGTTGCCTCTGGGAACCTCTGGAATTCAGAGCCTGGATCTGAGGCTGTTGCTTCAGGTGGGAGCTCAGCTAGGTCAGGTTAAGGGATTGTGGGGTAAATGTGGCATCCCTGAGTCAGGTGGTGGGTCCCCAATTAACATCTCTGTCTGTGCTCTCTGCCATGTACTTGGATCACTCCTGCCAGAAAACTTCACTTCCATTCCCCAAGGACATGCTGACCTCTCTTCCCTGTGTCAGACAGAGGGGGCATAATAGATTTGACACAGGACATGGTGTCCTGATGTTTGGAGAGACCAAGGGAAGGCTTGTGAGAGCATAGAGTACCCCAAGAAAATCAGTCCCTTTACTACCTCCTACCAGCCCCTTGAAGTCCCATGTTTCACATGCAGTGACTTCAGCCTGTGGGGTCACAGAGAATTCATGACTTTGTTGTAAGGGCTCCCATTTAGGTGAGAGGAGTAGAGAGAAGCTGTTACCAGTTGAAGGGACATCCTGAAGAGGGAATTTAAGTAGCAGCCCTAGAGAGAGTTTCTGAACTATCTTTGTTGTTAGATGTGAGCCACACAGAGGCAGGTTTGACAAAATGAGTTTTCTCCCTATTTTGGCCTCAAGGGACTTGGAAGTCAGATCTTTGGTGTGAAATGGTACATTCAGGTAAACAGAAAGGTGGGCTCATGCTCTGCCAAAAACAAAGTTCCAGACCTAGAAGAAACAAAGATGTGCCCTATTACACCGTGATGAAGAGCCCCATGTGAGGCCTTGTTGTCCTAGGTGTCAGCTGTCAATCTTTGGCATGGGGCCTGGATGTGCGATCCCCCCATTTTTGTGAGTAAGATACTGAGTATAGTAACATTCTGGGTCACAAAAGACTGTGCCTTATACTCTAGAACTGGAAGGACTCCTCAGAAGACTTTCCCTCCTCTGAGTCCAGAGACACACCATGCAGCCAATTCCTGACTTCTACAGCAGAATTTGAGAGATCTGAAGGGCTTTGAAGAAGGAGCAAAGAAAAGGGCTCTGGCCCAGTCAAGATGAAAAATGAGGCAGGGCTGCAGGCCCCAGGACATGTGACATATAGGACACAGCCTGCCTAATCTTTGATCTGGAGTCCTGACTTCCCTAGTCAAATCTGAGGGAGGAGGTACAGGTTCTCAGGGGGCTAGTGCTGCTTGCAGGACCCAAAGAGAGGAATTACAGAGACACTGCGGGGACTTTGGTCACGAGAACAGCGGGTGCCCTCCTCTCAGATGTCAGCCCCTGGTAGATGACATGCAACTTTTCCCCCTAGCTCTTGGTATCAGATGGGAGGGTCCTTGGTTTTAGCAGTATGGCCCCAGGTCTGCAGATCCAAGATATGAAAAGCCTGCCCCTGCTAGCAGGCAGGGGTGGCCTCAGGCAGGACCTCAGAGAAGAGTCACCTGCCCAGTATTTCCACCTCTGCTGTCCTGGGGAGATGGTGGCTGTGATTGGCCAGAGGCAGCCTCAGCCCATCAGCGGGGGGAAATATGAGCACCTGGGCCTGAACCAGGGAAAGGCAGGCCTCTGGGTTCTGCTCCTCTGTCAGCCCGTGGAGAGAAGCCTTACAGAGGGGTGCAGGTGTCCGACGATTCTCTCTGTGGTCTCAGGGAAGTGGGCCTAGCTGTGAGGATCTTCACCAGCGGTCCAAGGAGACACATCTCCTGGGAAAGGGATCAGGCCGGAATCACGGTGAGGAATGTGGGTGAGCACCAAGGGGTTTTTCTCATTAGCTCACGTTTTTAATACATAATGATTCCATTCATCGTAGAGAGTTGGTATGCGTACGTGACATAACTTACTTCTTTTTTTGTCCTGTTCCTATCACCTCCTTCCCACTCCCTATACCCTTTGGACCCCTTAATTGATATATGTATATATGCCTTGGATTGTACATAACTTGTTCTTCAAGTATTCAGCAAGGCGATCAAATATTCCTAATAAATTTTAACCTGATAAACAAGCAATGTCTTGCAATACCAGTACTATGTGAATGTCATCCTACCCGACAACTCTCCTTGCTAGTCTCTTCTACCAACCATAAACATACTCAAAGGTAAGTACAGGATCATTTGTTTTTATTTTTTTCTTTATGTTTTGTATTTTCTTTACTATTAAGTAGTGTATTACAGTATTGTCATTGTTTTTATATGAATATTTTTGGGTCGTGTTGCCAAACATCTGAATTTGCATTATTAATTACAGGGAAGTTCTTTTTGATATGCAAGTGCTTTGGATTGCAAGTGTAAGTCTAGAACAAATTGTGATTGCAAATCAAGGTTTTACTATGTGTGTGCACACATCTGTGAGTGCATACATGCATGCATACATGCGTGTGTGTGTGTGTGTGTGTAGTACATAAACATCACATTCTTCATAGGACCTTGGCATATGTGCATACTTCTCAGTTTGCCCCATGCCCTTTTTCTAAATTGATGCAGGATTTTGCTATGCAGTTCAAACTCATAGTGATTCGATGGTCTCAACTTTCCCAACACTGGGATTACATGCGTGTGCCACTATGCCCAGTTTTTGGGTTGGCACAGTGCCCTCAAGGGTTCTGGGACCCACAAGGCATGTGATACCAGGGACTGAACTCTGGACCTTGTACTTGCAAGGCAGGCACTTATGCCATAGAGCTATCTTCCCAACCCAATTTCCCCCCTTTTTTA
This sequence comes from Ctenomys sociabilis, assembly GCA_004027165.1. NCBI lineage: Eukaryota > Metazoa > Chordata > Mammalia > Rodentia > Ctenomyidae > Ctenomys > Ctenomys sociabilis. The sequence continues at coordinate 25,334 of PVKA01017886.1, read as the reverse complement.
TTGGATGTTCCTTCCCTCTTTATTCTTTCCACCATTTCTCTATCTCTTGATTCCCTTCCATATGCTGAAGAACTATCTCTCTGCTTACTATTAATTATCATGTCATAGTTAGAAGTTGTTTTATTTTCGAGATTGAAACATTTCACACCAAGCCCTCTGGATTGTAAGATTTGTGTTGAGAATTTTACTCTTATTTTAATGTATTTATATTTCAAAATGATTCATTGCTTTTTTATTTTTTGATTTTAATTGACAGCTTTTAAGATTTTGTCACTGTGTTGGAGTGGTGGTATTTTTCACAATATGTGACATGGAGAAGTGTTTCTTTGTTCATGACTATATCAAGGTGTATATGCCTCACTTATCTGTATATTTGTATTTTTTCCTAAATTTGGGGAGTTTTCTACTATTAGTTCTATAAATAGGATTTGTAGGCTGTCTGTGCTACCTTTACATTTCCCACTTAATCCTGTTACTCTTAGATTAGTCATCTTTGAATCCTCCAGAAGCTATTGGATCTATCTTTAAAATTTTCTTGTGGCTTTTAAGGTGACTTTGACCTGTGGATTTTTAAAAGGTTTCCTATCATCTAATTCTATCTACACATGACTCACATCTGCTGCCCATACTTTCAATATAATTTTTAATCTTCTGGATTTTTTTTTTTTTTTTTTTTTTTTTTTGCGATACCAGGGAATTCAGGACCCTGTGCTTGCCAGGCAAGTGCTTATTCTACTGAGCTATCTCCCTGGCCCCAATCTTCTGGATTTCTAAGGAAAAATTAAAAGAAAAAAACAATGAAGTGAGGTGTGGAAAAAAAGGTAAGAAAATAAAGACAAATGTACTTGTGATTTTGAATGAATAGTTTCCTTTCTTGATCAGACATCTTGTATTCTATCAATTTTCTACTTGCTCATTGACCCCTCTGCCCTGCTCAAGCTGGGGCTGTGTGCAAGTCAAGGCATGTCCCTGATCATCCCAGCAGATAAGAAAGGCAGCCAAGCCTCAGATCTGTGCCGGAAGCAGGCAGAAGACAAGGGCTTGAAAGAAAAGGTGCAGATAGTTGAAAATCCAGAGCAAGTCAGGATGGGCCTGACCTCTGGCCATGGGGGCAGGCTCTTCGCCTTTCCCAGCACAGATTAAACCTCACAGGATATCTCACAGCAGCCCTTTCCTATCCACACTGATTCTCTCACCCAGCCAGTGGGAGAGGGCAACACTGGGACCCTGAGAGGAAAGCTATCCCTGGGCTGTTCTTAGGTACCCTCTTAAACCCTCCACCCTTTCTCAGAGTGGAACCCGGGCACTCTACAAGGTTACAAGCTTGGGTATCTGTGAGCACTCCCTCCCCCTGCTGTTTCCTGTGTAATGATTCTGTGAAGCAGAACTCCACACCGTCCCTACAAATCACAGCAGCCTCTATCCTCACTGAATGTCCACCATTTCTCCCTGCACTCTTCTGAAGTCACCAGGTTCTCCTTTGGTGAGAACCTGATGTACTTGATAGCTTCAATCCCTTTCCAAAGAACAAGGGTAAAAATTCAGACTGATCTGTTTACTTTTCCACAGTGTAGTCTTTCTCCTCTACTTCTCTGTGCTTTTATTCTTCCTGTAATTTCCTTCCAGATTCCCAGGGATTTACTTCTGTTTTCTTTTTTTCTTCCCCAGTTGTGATTTTCTGGAGTCTGGATTCCAAATCTCAGAAAGTCTGAATTGCTGCCATTCACCACTCTCCCACTTTCCAGCCTAGAAGGTATGAGGGTAACCCACACTCAGGAAAATAAGGGATGCCCACAGAGCCTGCCTTCTCTTAGTAGCCTGGAGTCTCCAAGAAGGGTGGCAGTGTGTGAACTGCTCACAATTCTGTTAAGTAGTAGGAAGTGGGTGCACTCAGCGAGGTAGGGACTTTGGTTCAAGAGGTCAACGCAAGTCAGCAGACTGAGCTACATATGGTCAGCAAAAGGAAGAGCCCCAGGAGATGGCAGACCCAAATGCTGCGCCCAGCTGTAGGACTGAGGATATCCTCAGCTCCCAAACATCAGACCCACAGAGTTTTCCTGTTGACTGGGTCAGCCCTGGGAGGTTCTACATGGCATGCTCACTTCTACCATGGATAAGACTGTGGAGAGTTATCAAGGAGAGGAGATGCTGGTCTCCATGGGAGAGGACACTTCTTCTCTGGAGGGATATTGCTGAAGGAAGTTAGGCCCAGACAGGAAGAAGATGGAGAAAATGCAGAGCACACAGGGTTCCCTCATCTCAGAAGATATGGACGCAGGTACTGCTGTCAGTCGTGGAGTGTCTACATGCAGGTTATGGGTTGGGTGCCTTTGTACTTCCTTTGAGAATCCTGGAGATCTCAGGGAGGTGAGGAACATGATATGAGAGGGTATGTTGAGGTTGGCACAGGAATCCCCACTTAGTCATCAACCCAGTGGTACCCAGATTTGCTAAAAGTCACAGCAAAGATTCTAAGGCAAGATAGAGGGTATTCTACACAGAACACAGAGAGGTAGGAGCTCTACCACTACCATATACCTGTAGTCTTCCCAGAAAGTTTAGGTGGGTCTGTAAGAGACTGAGGCATCTATCTCAGGTTTGGGTTACCAGACACATAATAGGTCAGGGTTTGTTATAAAGGACCTCGACCCAGGAAGCAAAAGGAGGACTCCAGACTCTGTCAAGGGTCTAGATGAGGGCAAGGGAAATCTCTCGACAGAACACAGAGAACGCTTGCTTCAACCTTCCCTCTGTTTGCAGTCATCACACCCAGGAACACAAGTAGACTGGCTCTCATTTGCTTTCTCTTTGAGTGGTTCCCAGAGATAGGACTATGGTTTCAAGAAGGTAGCCTCAGGTCATACAAAGAAGAGTCTAAGATCCAAGAATTTATCAAAATAAGGACCCAGAAGATTGCCATGCTGTGACACATGCACCCCTACAAATTTTCCCAAATTCAGCTATTGCCCCCAGGCAGCTGTGGCCAAATGTGTGTCCCCTTATTGCCTTCTGTTCACTGTCATGGAGGAAGGCACTTTAGTGAGAGTTTTCCTCAGACCTGTAGAAGGTTGGGGTCCAGGCCCTGCTCAAGGACAGTTCTGTTCCATGAGTGAGCAGAGAGGGGACCATCTACACAGAAATTTGTGGCCCTTGCTGAGTCCCATTGACTACTCATATGAGGGCTGTAGGAGCAGGATGGTTTGTGGTCTGCCACTTGAGGGGCCTCAAGTGCCTCTTACAAAAGGTGAACAAACCTAGCTGTGCAGGTATTGGTCTAGAACAATTTCTACAGTTCACACAGCATAGGAGGCCTAGGTAGTGTCAGGAGTCAAGGTGAATTCCATGCCTTGAACCTATGTGTTGGACTCAGTCTGCCCAAGAACAGGAGATTCCTTGGGCCTATACCCCCTTGCCCTGCTGTCAGCCCTACAGCTTGTACTATGTAGTAAAACTGCAACTCACTTACTGCCCCAAGGTCGTAGAGTCACCTCCAAGAGAAAATATCCTAGAAGGCCCTGGAGCACTACCCAAAGAGACCAGGACTTGGGCTTTTGGGAAGCTCACAATAGTGTTGTTCTCAGCAGAGAATACTCACAGGCTCTGTCTCTCCTCCAGGTACCTGAGTTCTCATCTCCAAGTCCTTGGTGTCCTGAAGGAACATCCAAACATCTTCAAAGTCACCAGAACTAGTGCAGCAAGCTAGCAGCACTCTGTCCTGTGCAAAGAGGGACACGGGGCTGGGTGCACTTGCTGGTTCATCCAAGGAAAGTCAGTAGCAGCCACTGCTACCTCTGCCACCACATTGTCTTATACTTGAGTCCAGGCCATACCAATTGAAGTGCCTTCTTTGGACTAAGACTCCTAGTTATCACCAGAATCCAGAGTGTTGTCGCACCTCCCCACTGCCATGGCCTTCAGTCAAAAGAGTCCATCCAATGAGGGCTCCGGTACACAAGATGAGAAGGGTGCAGGTAGCTCACAGGATGCACTGATCCCTCAGATCTTGCAACGTGAGATCCTAGATGAAAAGGTAGCTAAGTTGGTGCCAAACTTGCTATTAAAATATCAAATGACGGAGCTGATCACCAGGGAAGAAATGCTGCACAGTGTCGACAAGGATCACCAGGAGCACTTTCCTCTGATCTTCAGCGAAGTGTGTGAGTGCCTGCGTCTGGGTTGTGGCATTCAGGTGAGAGAAATAAACCCACCTGGCCACATGTATGCCCTCATCCCTGTATTGGGTCTCACTTACACTGGCATGTTGGGTGACCAAGAGATCATTCCTAAAATTGACCTCCTGATAGTTATCCTGACCGTAATATTCATGAAAGGCAACCGTGCTAGTGAGGAGGATATATGGCAAGTGCTGATAGTGAGGGAGATGTTACCTCAGTGGAAGCGCTTTCTTATTTGGGAGCCCTGGAAATTCATCACTGAGGATTTGGTGCAGAAACAGTATGTGGTATACCGGCAGGTTCCCAACAGTCACCCTGCTCGCTATGAGTTCCTGTGGGGTCCGAGGACCCATGCTGAAACCAGCAAGATGAGAGTGCTGCAGCACTTGGCCATGGTCTGTAGGAGAGATCCCAGGTCTTACACAGGTCTATATGAAGAAGCTTTGAGAGAGGAGCAAGAGGCTGGCCGTGAGTGAGGCATGGGCCCCTGAGGGTACAAGGTGCATGCCAAAGTCAGGGAGTATGCACAGCCACATCAGTTTCTTAGTTCCTGCCCCACAGGAAATGAATCTTTCTTCACTCTGTGTCTGTAGAGAAGTTAGCTTTTTTAAATAGTGAAAAGCCAGAGGAGGTTGGGAAAATACAGTGTATACAATCATGATGTCTGTTCTATTTGGATTCTTTGGAAATAGACACATGTTTTATTTACAATGTCTTGAAAACTTATTCTTTTTCTTTTTACAAGATTGAAGTATCTTTCACATGTTATTTGAAAAATGATATTGATTTCATGTTTATTTTTCATTTGTGGTATTAATGATTGGTTGTGATTTCTGATATAAATGCACATCTGGTTGATATTGATTGTGCAGGAATTTTGCTCTTGGATTTCAAGTGTAAGAGTTTTAGCAACTTTGTGAAACCAACTGGGAAATCTTTCATTTTATTTGTGATATGGAACAAGGTACTATAGCATTGGATTGGGAATTTCCTTGGAGATCTGTGAGAAATTTACATCAAGTGAAGTGGAGTCTAGAAATAGACAAGGACATAAGGATAAAAATGAACACATGGCTTCTTATTTCTTTTTTCCTTCATGTTTTGTATTACTTTAGAAAAATAGATATATACCTGAATTTGACTGTTTTCTGGCTTCTTATTTATTTTTTCTTTCATGTTTTGTATTATTTTAGGAAAAATAGATATATACCTGAATTTGACTGTTTTCTTCAATTATATTAGAGAAACTTATTATCAATAAAGAAGCTCATCTGCTCATGAGCACATTGACCTCAAACCTTCATTTTGTGCGTGCTCTTTGGAGGGCCCTATGTCAGTGGTGGAGAGGGCAGTATCAGAGCCAAGCATACCCCACAAGACGGAGGAGTCCAGGAGCACCATCAATGTTGAGAAGATAAAACATACCCTATAGGATGATGGAATCTAAGAGTAGCACCAAAGTTAGAAAGGCAAGGAGATATTCCCAAGGACCCTAGCTGGCATGAAAAAGACTGGTAAGGGGCTGAATTCTGGCATAGAGTAGCCCACGGTGAATGCTGAACTGTTGTACATTGAGGTTGGGTTAATCACAGTTACTTTTGCAGAGTTGATTTAATGTACCTGCATGGTGGCCCAGGCTAGACCCTCCAGTGAAGTGTACTTGACCTGAGATGACAGCCTGAGAGGATGGAAGGCTGCTCTGAGCAGTGTTTTCAGGTGATAGGAAAAGCTGAAAGGAATCTTTACCTGGGATGGTAAAGTGATGCCTACATAGGGCATGAACTAGGGCACTTATGCCAAGCTTTTGTAAGGATTTCCTGAGAGATACAGGGGATTCTTGGGTGAAGTGAGACCCTCAAGTCACTGGACATTCTGCTGGGATGTCCATTTTGCAGTGCATTCCTGAGAACAACTTCTCCTGAGTCCAGTTTGCTTTAATAGCCTTACAAAGGGGACCACAGGATGTGGCCAGTCATATTGGTCTGTTACATCAGTGATTAGACAGCTGTCTGACCAAGTGCTTCTCCCTCTAGAGATGCTCCTCACTGTTCCTTTGTATGGCCCCTCTATTATACCAGCACTGAATCTGGACCAGTTTGCAATTATTTCCTCTTTGAAGAAAGTTTATGCTCATGTTTTCAGAGTATATATTCTACATCTGTGATCAGCTGACCTCGTTACTAGAATGGCCAGGATTTAATTACTTTTTCTTTGAATTTTTAAAGGACGAAAGGCTTATTTGGCTCACAGTTTGTAGAGGTTTCAGTCCAGCTCCAGGGCAGGGTGGCCCAGCAGTGAGGTATCATTGAAGACAAGCAGATGGCCAGGGCTTTAGGCCCCATTGTCATAGAAGCCTCAAGAGCCCTAAAGCTAGACATTTAGTGACAGTGATATGGCTAAACATACTTATTCTGAGGGAAGAGAAGCTGGCAGGAAGGGGAACATGGCTCTTCACCCAAATTTCAGGAGCTGTCAATTAGCTGGTCCCAGCAGGGACAGACTCCCTAGCATATAATCGAATACTATATTCCTTCCAGTAGGAGGGAATATACTAGAAAAGGGGATTAGTGAGTCACATTTTTTTCTGATATTTTTTTCAGTTTTCCATTAACCTGAAACTTCCCTGAGAAACTTGCACACAAATTTTCCAGAAAAACCACAGGTTAAGGTAATATAGAACCAGTTGGTTATCTCCAAACACTTGATCCACATCAGGCCTTTCTCCATAAATGTAATGTTAATACATTTCTGACATTACACTGGTCCTACAAATAAACATGCATGCCAGTACCACTTTTTTCTGTCATATACTATGTTCTTTTAAAAATACTTTATTAATTTTAATCAGAAAAATCTCACAATGAGACAGTTTCAAAACAGATTATTAGGACAGTTACAATAATTAATTGTATGTACAAAATAGGATAGATATGCTGCTACTTTCTCTTAGTTCAATGAGAAGAAAGAATTTGTACTAATAGTTTTTAGACAACATATAATGTCTGCATCTTGTACTAGGAATAACTCATTTTATAGATGTAGAACATGAGGTATACTGAGCATGGAAACTCCTTGGGATCTCTGTGGTAAATGACAAGGCCAGGACTAGACTCTTAGTGTCGAGTCATCTAGAGCTTACCCTGTTCCCACTCCTCCCAACCTGAATCCAGTTCTGCTTCTGAATTTAATTCTACAGTAATAAAAAAATTAGCAAACTCCGAAGGTATATAAAAACCCTGTATCCAAAGCACTGAAACCTCACCTCAGTTAGTACATAAACATAAACAGGCCATGGGTTCACTCTACTCCCAGGGGAACTTCCCACAATCACCTGTTCTTGGTATATGGAAGGTTCTGCCTATCTTGTTGTTCACCCTGGAAACCCTCCAATAGCAACAGGTTTGTTGACATAAAAGTTAACTTTGGACCATGGTGTTCAGAGCCTAGATGATGTGTCTAAGAAACAAAATAATGCACTCTCAAATTTATCACAGTGGATGATTGGTGTTTGTACATAGAGCATAATCTACTACTTGTCATGCAAATTAGGATGGTTTTTGAGATAATCTTCACATTTTCATTTATTTGCAATGGAATGAGTTTCTCAAGCACACACATATACACACACATATGTTGGTGTAAGTGGTCAAATTCAAAGCTGCCTGACAAGCTGTAGCTAAGGCATAACAATGCTCACTTCAGTAGAGGAAAGTAAAACACATCTGCTGGGGCTGAACTCCTAGCCTTTCTTCTCCAGTCTCTGGTGTGTGTCTACATGGATATGATGATTTTCAATATGCTTAATGGCACTAGTCCTGATGTTCAGACAAGAACAATCATGTAGGAAAAACTTTTGGATTAGCAGACTGAGTATGAATCCAAAAACAAGTGAACATTCTCAGCCTGGTAATATTGACATATGTATAATTTCCATTAAAGAAGATTCTCTTATCTTATATGATCATCCACACAAGGATAGGTTGTCTCCCTCAGAAGTGGTGTCACACTGGGGAAACAGCAGTGGTCCTTGCCCTTGGAAGGTTATTCTTGTGGCAGCATCAGTAACTGGGTAAGGTGTGATGACTGGGATCCCGTGCCTATGACCTCATATGGAGTATGCATTCCTTCCCCTGTGGCTACGCAACACATCAGGATGTTGTACAGCACTGTTGTCAGTAACAGGGGCTGGAAAATATCAACCAGTTGGGCCATTCTGTCTTATTTGCTCGCTGCTTCTTTGGTCATGATTGCTCTTGTGAACATTAAAACACAGCACTGATTTCAATCTGTAGCTTTTCCCAGATGCTCAGCAGTATACCTCTTCCTCCAATCCTGATCATCTGAATATTCCTATATTTTTCCATCTAGATCCCTGAACAACTTTCCAGAACATTTCCACTCTCTTAACTTCATCTGTATTCTGCCCCCAGCCCCTTTCTTTTTTTCTTTTTTTTTTTTTTTTTTAACCAGGGATTGAACTCAGGCCCTTGCACTTGCCAGGGAAGCGCTTATTCCACTGAGCCATCTCTCCAGCCCCCCAGCCCCTTTCTTCATACATATAAAAGACATCATCTTTGCCTTGTGCCAATCTCATCCTCCTGGGAGAACTGATGCCCGCCAAAGTCGTTCTTATCTTCACTTTACTGAGGATATGTCATAACAAGAATCTGTTTTCAGCTTGCATCTTAACTCCAGCCAACTCATCCGGTATGGTTTGCGTAAGTGCCATGGGTTCATGGATTAAAGGCTTAGTGCAAAGCTGTGGGGACATTGAGCAGAGTGGAAACTTCAGATAGGAGCTAGTGGAATTTCTTAGGTCATTGGAGGATCACTCCTGAAGGGGGTCGTGGGATGCTGGTCTCTTCTTCCCTCTTCCTGCTTTCAAGCTTCCATGAGGTGAGGAGCTCCATCTAGAACATGCTCTACCCTAACTTACTGACATAGCACATGCACCAAAGCTCTGCCTTCTGACAGTGGACTGATAAGGACTGATACCTCTGAAACTGAACCAAAACAAGCCCTCCTTTCTTATGTGCTCATCATCTGATAAGATTGATTGCTATAGTAAAAGTAAACATGACAAATAAGAAAGGATTTTACATATTTGATTCTGGGAAATTTTGATAGCCATCTCCATGTAAATGAACCTAGACTGGCTTACTAGATTCTATAATATCAGCATAAACTACATGAAGTTCTGATATTAAGCCTGAAACTATGAAACTAGCATAAGAAATCAGATCTGAAGTGCTTCAGAGCATTATAATGGGAAAATGTTCTTTTTTAAAATAAAAAAAAAGATCCCAACAGCACATGTAACATGAACAAAAAAAGACAAATGAGCAAATACAGGTACAGACAGTTTTTAACTCTCAAGCTCTCCACTCATGACTTTACATATCCTACCCCAGTACTGGCTTATTGTGCTTTCTGATGCTGGACAACATAACAAATCTTCTTGGTTCTTGCTCCATAGAGCTCTCCTTAGTTTTTTCATAATCTAGGGGATAAGTGCAAGCTTAGAGCCTGCAGCTTCACAAAAACATCCTGGGCAAGAGGGAGGTGGAGTTCTAGGAGTTCTTGCTAAGCGTCTCTGGCTTGAAGAAAATGAAGAGCTCTGTGTCATTTGTCGATCATCACAGAACTCAACTGATATGCCTCATAGCAGATCTCAAAAATCATCAAAGAGACAAAATTATTTAGAATTCAATGAATCTCCAAATAATTAAGTCAAATTTTTGTGAACATTTTTTTTTTTTTACTGAGGATCAAACTCAGTACCTTACATATGCCAGGAAGGTGCTTGTGCTGCTAAGTTATTTTAAGCTATATGATGTCTTCCGTATCGTTGTGAATTGATTTAATAACATTATTGAAAAGATAATGTTCTATAAAGGAATAACAGACTACTGGTTTCTATGGATGAGGAGGGTGTGGGCGTAAAGGAAGTGATACATTTCCAAAAGGGAACAAGAGGGATCCCTATGTTGATGGAAGTGTTTGATATCTGGCAGAATTCGTATCAATATCCAATTGAGATACTGGGCAATAGTGGCATTGCAATATTTTGCCACTGAGGATAGGACTAAAGTTGCACAGGACCTAACTATGAGTTTTTACAACTGCATTTAAATATACAATTGTCAAGCCTGAGCCTGTGGCCAGAGGCTTCCTTTTTTTTAACCAAGAAACAAATATGCATGGTTCCTAGGTGTAAGCATTTTCTTGTTGTTTTTAAATCGCTTAATAAACTATTGTTCATAGAAGATATCATGTACACTTATTTCAGATAAAAGACAGTAATTTTATTTGTATCTGAACTCCAAGTAAAGTAGTTGTATATTATATCATTCAAAATTGTGATTTCCCAAAGTGGCACATCACCAAAGCAAACCCCTCCAGCCGGTCAGACACCAGGCTGCCAGCCGATGATCTGTGTATAGTATATAAACATGTAAATATAGGTTGTATTTTACTCTACATATGATGCTAATTCATGAACGTTTTATTTATTTTACAGAGAAAACTTGTCTGTGAACTTTACTAAATATCTGTTTACGTTATTTTATTTTATTTTAATAAAAACAGTTTTAGATCCTATGCAGTCATTAGTAGCAACTTCTGTAGGACTCGGCCTGCCCTGTGACTGACCCAGCAGGAAATGCAGAAGCTCGCATAAACTGAGTGAAGTAGTTTAGCTCAAGAAAGGTCTCCACCACTTTTCTGTTCATAGTTGTGACTGCTTTTTAAGAATACAATTTGCTTTTAGATGACACTGGCATCTGTGGCTTTGACACCAGCCCTGTGACATTAGCCTGGGTCAGGTAGTCATTTGTCTCCTGCTGCAGGGCACCTGTAGGCATTTACCCTTCTGTGCTTTTGGAAGCTCCTGAGGTTCCTCCTGTCTGTCTCTCAGCAAAGGGAAGCTCATGGCCGGTCAGGTCACTCCTACCTATGTAGCTCCAGGATTTCATGTTGGTTACATACACAATTATTTCAGGATGAAGCTGGTTTTATTGCCAGTTTATATTTTAAACATGTTTTAACTTCCAAATGAACAAATTGTCCAGCCTAAGTTTTTCATAAAATTAAACTTTTATTAAGGTCAAGTTTGTCTCTTGCAACGATATGAAGAGTTACCAAGTAATTGAGTTTTTTTTTTTTTGTTTTTTTGTTTTGTTTTGTTTTTTTGCAGAACAGGGGATTGAACTCAGGCCCTTTCGCTTGCCAGGGAAGTGGTTATTCTGCTGAGCCATCTCTGCGAACCCTTAAAATGTTTTGTCCATATTCTTGTTTGATAATTAAAATACACATTCAGTGTATGTGGTTTTTAGATTGTTTTCTTTTTTATTGTTTCCATGTAAGCTGGATATTTCTGTCATTTTACATGGTTCCTTACTGAAATTTTATATGCAAATTATAAAATGTTTCCTTAAAAATAAATAAATAAATATACATTTTTCAGGGCCAGAAAGACAGCTCAGTGAACTAAGTGCCTGCTTAAGTAAGTGCCTGCTTAGGCAAGCACAGGAACCATGGTTCAATCCCCAGGAATGCATGCCACACTGGCCCCAACCCTGGATGCGCTGAGCTGCCCTCTGTGTCCACCTGTAATCCCAGCACCAGTGAGGCTGACACCAGGAGGATCACTATGGGTCTGAGCTGTATAGTGAGATACTGCACCAAATATTTAAATAAATATACAATTGTCTAAAATAAAAAGTTGTGTCACAACAATTGTTGACAAGCAATGCTCCCTTTTATCACCCACACCACACATGAATCATTCCCATGGCCCACCCCTAGCCAACTATCTCATTTCAAGTAAGTGCCCAAAGCACTGTTGGATCTGTGATCATTTCAGTGCTTCAGAGCACTGCTTGGGATCTCTGCCAGGAAAACTTTAGTTATTCTGAAGGCCTCAAGTTCCTTGCAACATAGGGTTGAAAACAACAAATGCCACTATGAGGTAGCTATGGAGGGAATTAAAGTTTGGGCTTTTCCTGGGAGAGTCTCTTCCACCCTACATATACTGCCTCTTACTAGCTAGTTGCCAGATAACACATGTACAGAGGGAAACAGTATCTTCTTTTGGACTAAGATACAAAACTTAATGGAAAAATTTGTCTTTAGTACTCAGGCTGGAGCCATTCTGTGTATGCCACGTCTGTCTCCATAGGACTTGAATTTTAATCACTACACACAGTTCCTACCGATAGCTCTCTTCTTTCTGACACACACACACACACACACACACACACACACACACACACACACACATTTGCCCTTCCTCCCCAAGCTCACCATCAAAGACAAGATAAAGCAACGTCTCCGGTTGTTGGATTTATTTTCACACAATTGCACACCAGCTGTGCTAAGATTCACTATGTTATGTACACGCTGGACCTTTTTCTGGAGCCCTGACTGCTGGAAACTCCACAGGTAATCTTAAAGTCCCTGGCCTCACTCAGATTACTCGATGTCCATGGCTTCACCTGATGGGGTGGAGTGCGCCTCATTCAGCTGGTTGTTCTCTGGCTCATCCTGATAGTGATTCTCCATTGGCTCCTGGATTTGGCTCAAACATGGTGGTGTTGTCCTTTCATCAGGCTTGCTAGAGAGCTTGCGAGCTCTGGGGTAGGCTTTTTTCCTCAGACAGCATGCAGCAGTCTTTGAAACTTCATTATTCTGCAGGGCATCTGAAAGGATGCAAGGAGATCACAGAAGGGCACATGTCGGTGCAAAGTTGCAGTAGTGATAGGAGAAGGGTCTTCAGGAGAGCAGGTGGGTGGACGGTGGGGGAAGAGTTGCTGGGGGACCCAGGGAAGAAGAGAAGATTCTGGTGTGGGCCTACTCACCTTGCACTTGGGCTACGCTTGAACGTTGGGCTTTCCTCTTCGTCCCTCGAGTTCTTGGGCTGGGTTTTTCTATCTCTATTTCAGTTATAGATGATTGTTCTTCCATCTCTCAGGTTTATATTCCTCCCTGGGGTTTAACAGCGGGCTTCTGAGATCTACTCCCACTCCTCCCAGGAAGATGAGTGGCCTCCCCTTGGGCTTTGTTGGGTAATCAGGCCACACCCCTGCCATCTGGTCTGGGGGAGGGGCAAATACTTCCCAAAGCAAGAAGGAGGCTGGTGCACAGGGAAATGGGGTCTGCTGAGGAGGGCGGGGTAGACTGCTTGAAGGAAGGGGGCGTTTCCTTATTCCTCCTACATAGCTTACAAAGCTACCTCTGAGGACTGGGCCTCTTCCCCCGCCCTGTGTTGGTGCATGACTCTACAGGGATACCTTGTTACTACCACACTTTCCCTCAGACACAGAATTCAGTGGTCCTTGCCTTGCTCTTCCTGGCCCTGTCCCTGGGCTGCATGAGGCTTATCTGAAATCCCTCCCCACTGCCCTCACCACAGCTGAGTCTGTGTGGCCATGAGGATCATCCCACTTCTTGCCTTCATATGCCTTTATGCAGCACGTTGCAAAATCACTGGCTACCACCAGCTAACAGGTCTATCCTCTTCCAAGTGTTCCCTCAGTTTCCACTAGTTTCACATGCTTGTTGCTGAAATCACTTGCTTTAGACTATCAAGACTTCAGTGAATAAATGTGTTCATAGGGGTATCCTAGTCGTGTGTACAACCTGCAGGGCCTGCTTATCCCAAATCTGTAGTACCCAGCCTTGGACATTACAGCTTAGGAGAGCTGGGGCAGGCATTCATGTTTCAGAAGTTACCTGAATCTTTGCCTATAGGAAACAATTTGAAAAACCTGGCTTCCACAATGGTTTGAATATTCTGTACCCTAAGACATGATTTCACAGAGCCTGGTGGGGTTAGGGAAATGATTTAATATTGTCCTTAAGTTTATGTCTAATATAACATGCTTTTTATAAGGAACTCTAGATTGGAAAAAAGAAATAAAATGTCATATTTATAAAGAATAAGAAAAGTAATCAACAACATTTTATAAGTTAAGGAAATACTTCTGGAAATATATGGAGTTTATTAGGCTCCTGTATATGGTATATGTTTATTCTACATATTTCCCCTTACCCTCACCATCACCCCTTGCCCTTAGTCTCTCGGGCTCCCTTTCAATTTACAAGTGATCCATCCCTTATCTTCTCCTATCCCTCTTTTATTGATGTCTTTCTGTTTTGTCTGACTCAAATGAGAGATACCACGCAATATTTAAGCTTATTTGTCTTGCTGATTTTGCTCAACTATATATTTCAGGTTCATCCAGGTCTATAATGGGATACTACTTGGCTATAAGATGTATGCTTTTGGTATAATATTTTTAGCATACAAAGAGTCTATTTTTCTAACAACCCTTCTTAAAAAGATTAAAATTTTCCAAACAAAATGTCTATAATCTTTCCAAAAACATCCTTGACCATAATCATATAGGTCTATTCATGAACTTCCTGTTCCACTGTATGAATCAATAGTTTTATCCTATAGCCATTTCCTTACTATCCAAAGTCTTGTAGGATTATCGGCTATATTTTCTGATTGGCTAATATGATTCCCTCAAAATCATGTTGTTTTTTTCAAAATTCTTTTTGACTGTTGTTATTAAATTTCTAACAGGTGATCAACTTATTACAATAAACTGAATTAAACTAACATGGTGCTGGGTGTGAGAAGCCCAACTGAGGATATTTCAAGCAGCATAAAGACAGAACAGGAGAAGCTGCAAAAATGCTTTTAGAGTTGCTCTTTGGAGAAGCTGTTGAATTGTTGGAAGCAGCTATTTGTCTTGGGCTTCTCTGCTGGAGGGGCTCATCATGCTGGCTTTCCTGATGAACTCTAGGTCCTCATCTTGAGCATCACTTCCTGGCTCCAGAGAGGAAGAAGGTGCACTGCTCAGCCTCATGAAGCTTGTCACATTAGCTTTCCTGATTGGAATTTGTCTTTCCTCATCACTGGAGAAGCTCAGCACATCACTGTTGCTGAGGATGGCTATGGTACCTTTGGGGGAGCTCTGGTGCTTACCTTGAATGTTGCTTCTTAGCTCCAGTTCAGATCCCTCAGCCTGCTAGCACAGATTCCTTCATCTCGCTGGCATAGCCTTCCTAGCTTCCACCACTGACCTTTGGGCCTTTCCAGCACATATACATGAAGCAGACCTGCATGGGACTTTGTTGTGGGCTCCAAGCCTCCAGTTGGACTGGTGGGAGTCATTATTATGAGCTCTAAGCCTTCATCTGGATTCTTTGGTATTTAGTGTGTGGAAAGATTTCCTGCACTTGTAGTATGGGATTTTTGGGTGATTCATTATAAAATATGATTATAAAATGTGTCCTGTACTATACTGTTCACCTTGCAAAAACACCAAACCATGACACTGCTCTAGTTTCTTTTCCATGCTATAAGCTTCAGATTAGTATAATTACATCCACAAAAATTCTGCTAGTAATTTGGTTACTTTGAACCTACAGATCACTTTGTCAAGAATTAATACCTTCCTTCTGTCTTTCAGTTCAAGAACATTGTGTGTCCATTTATTTGCCTAGGCACTCCTGCAGTATTTTTAACCAGATATTTTTTTCTTTATTTTATGGAGAAAAAAGTAAAACTGAATTTCATAAGAAAATAATAGGAGAAAAGCAATTGCATACCTTTTTCTTTAAAGTGGCTACTCAGAGTACAAGACATTGGCATAAAAATTCTCCAATTGGTATTGTACCAACCTTTGTTTTCATGCAAGCACTCATTCTACTGAGCTATCTCCCCAGCCCCAAACCTTCCTTTTCAATGAGCTAAATGACATTAGTAGTATGACTAACTCACACTTTTTTACTTTCCCTTCCTTCCTTTCCCTGTTTCCCTAACCTATTTCTTCTTTCCTTTGGAACAATTCCTTTGCATTCCACAATATATTTTGTATATCTTATTTTTTATGTATTTAGTACAGAGTCTACAGGGTCTCACTACACAGAACAGACTCATAGTGATCCTCCTATTTTTCAGCCTCCCAAGCACTGGGATTACAGGCACATGTCACCATGTCCAGTCTCAATCCTTATTTCAGTGCCCCATCCCTGGGGTGGGGCCAGCATGGCATATCAGTATTTAACCCCATCCCTGCATCTGCCTAAGCAGGCACTTTAATTTTTTGAGGTATCTGGTGGCTCTTCTTTTGTACATTTTAGACCTTATTTATTCTTTTACTTTCTTATACCAAGGAGACAATATAATAGGACTCTGATTTGTTTACTCATGAGTATGGTCTCGAGTTGCATCTATTTATGTGTAAGTCTCAAGTTTACTCTTCTTTATGGCTGAGTAGCACTCCACATTTTATAAGTGTATAAAATGACACATAAAAAAAATATGTGTCATTTTATACACTTATATGTGTATAAAATGACACATATTTTTTATTCTTTCCTTAGTTCATGGGCATTTGGGTTGTTTTCAATAATTAGCTATTTTAGCCAGGCATGGTGGTGCATGCTTTTAATAGAAGCCCTGGGGAGCTTCAAGCAGGAGGATCATGTGAGCTCAAGACCAGCCTGAGCCACATATCAAGACCCCATCTCAAAAATATAAAACAAGAAAACCAAGAATTAGCTATGCTTAATCAGAATTCCATACTTATCTGCATACAGAGTTTTCTTTGTTAGATATACAGGGAGCCATTTAAGTTTTTAGATCAATTAAGCCATACACTTAAAAACTTGTATCTCTATTTTGTGGTCATTTCCGGCTTTGTGTGAAGAAAAATGGTAGCATAGAATAATCTCCACCTTTCACACAAAAAAGAAAACCCTGAACATACTGAAAATCAACATAATGTTTTTGCTCATTGGGAAAACTAAGGCCTATGGTAAAATTGTGGCCCAAATGGATCCAAGGGCAGATAAAGACAGGGACAGCTTTTGAGAGTTCAAGGGCAACAGCACAGTTCCCCCTAGGAAGTAGTACTAGGGTAGGACACCTGATGTGTAAAGGATGGAAGGCTGAGGCTGTGTGGGCAGCTGGAGACATCCTAGCTGCCCAGGGCACCATCTCACAGAGTCTGCTCCACTCTCCTGAGGTTCCTTCTAGGAGCGCTGTGAGGATCTCACAGTGAAGAGCAGAAAAACTCTCTGCTGCAGGGGAAGGGGTGAGGCCTGCAGCCATCTCCTCTTCCTTTAAAATTTTAGTTATTTATGTATTTATTTGGTACAGGGTCTCACTATGCAGCTCAGACTCATAATAGTGATCCTCCTGTCTCAGCCTCCCCAGCACTGGCATTACCAGGCAGGCCCTCAGACCACCGCACTATCTTCCCAGCCCCATCTGTTCTTCCTAGCAGGTCCTGCCCTCAAGAGGAAACTTTTCCTAGAGGGCCAGCTACTGTGTTTGGTCCAGTCTCTGTTTGCCTCAGGAAAGGGAACTACCCAGTCTAAATACCCTTTAGACTCTGGTCTCTCTTAAGGGCAAAATAAGAGCAAACAGCAGCCCTGAAGGCCACAGCTCTGAGCCCAAAAGTGTACTGATGCCTAGTCCTAGGGCCTGAGCATGCTTCTTCTCCACCACTCACAGCACACCAACAAAGAAGTAAGACTGAGAGCCTGCATTTCAGATCACATGGAACAGTTCTCTAGGGAAAGTAAAAAGGTTGTCTTTGAAGTTTAAGGTCCTGGCCCTTGCTGTTCCCACAAAGAATCTGGAGACACAATTTGGTGGAAAGAAAGGGCAAACTCACTGCTAGCTTTGAAGCAGATAGAGGGAAGGAGTCTCTGTGCACTGGTGCTCCTGTGTGTTGGGGCTTTAGGGCAGGTAGGCGGGAGACACTGAGAGGATGGAGTGGGGATCTCTGTGTGGGCTGGGCAGTCTTCTCTGGTGAGCACTGCTTATCTTCCTGTGGCCACTCTAGGCTCCACTCTTGCCTCCTGGAAAGGCAACCAGCCCTGAGCTGGCCTATATCTGCATGGGTTTTTGAGACCCACTTTTTGACAGACACTAACTTTTCTGCAAGTCCACACAAAATGGCAGAGGACTGGAGAGGGTACAAGGGCTTCTTTTTAGAAACAAGAATGCCAAAACAGATGTATTAGTAAGGGCCAGTGAAAAAATTAACTAGGAAGGGCAGAAAACCTACGGAAAAACATTTGCCACCCTCCATAAGGCAAAGTGGTCACAACTGGGGGAGGGGCAAAAAGCTGGACACCACATAGGTACAGCTGCAGAAAGCAGGGAACACTGGGAGGCAAACCTCAAAGCTCACACTGAAACCCTTCTGAACTCAGTATTTTATTTTATCTTTCTTTTGTGTGCAGGATTTTAACAACAATCCATTTCATTCCTGATTTTAATCATTTTTCTTGTCTAGCTGGACTTTCAACAATTTTCTTGATACTAAGAAGCAGATTCTAGCTTCTTGTATTGTTTTTGATTATGTCCTGATTTCAGTGTCACTGTGGCCTTCTTTCCTTTCTTCTGCTAGCTTTTCTTACTTTCCTGATTAATTATTTGAAGAGCATAGATCATTGAGAACTCTCTTTTTTATGTATTTGGTACATGGTCTCACTATGCAGCTTGGACTTGTAATGATTCTCCTGTTTTCAGCCTCCCCAGCCCTGGGATTACAGGTGTGCACCACCATACCCAGACTCAGTTGCCTGCTCAATGTGCCCAGTGTAGCATGTGTGCTGGGGATTGAACCCTGGTCCCTGCACTTGCCTAAGCAGGCAATTAGTGCAGGGAGTTATCTTGCCTGCCCTTTTACCATAATCTAAGATTAACTGGTATAATTTTCTATCTAAACTGTTTTTCAGAATTCCATAAAGTGAAGTAGGCTGCATTTTCCTTTTAATTTGGTTCTATGGACTTTGGTTTATTTCCTTAAGACTGCTTCATCAATGTATTGTTTATTATTGAGATAATTTCCAAGATGTTTGAGATTTTTCTGTTGTATTGACTTTTAGATGTCTAGTTTAATGCCATAGTCACCAAGGATTATATTTTTTACTTAAGTAGCATTTCAAACTGTGTTATTTTTGCCCTGTGTTTTAGGCATACTTTGTATTGTTCATGTAAGGGTCATTGATTTTTGCATTTTCTTTTCATGGAACTGAGGATTGAACTCAGGCCCTTGCACTTGCCATGGAAGCATTTATTCCACTGAACCATTTTTCCGGCCCCTATATAAGGGTCTTTGATCCTATGGTGCCAGGCCTGAATGATGGCACCCTTGTTCAGATCTCTGGATCCTAGCTGAGAAGCTTCCTGCACCTCTCCTGGAGCCAAGGAATTCCATCCCAGGTTGGCTGGATCCTTCCTTTCTTTCCCTGACCTCCCATCTTCTCATTGGTACAGGGGTAACACCCTCTACCTGAAAGGTGTGTTTCCCCTCTGCTGTGAAATACCCTCAAATAGTCCGGTTAGGGGGAAAATACCAGAAGGGATTCCACTCAAACTTTTCCTTTCTGGCTTCTTCAAAGAAATGTTTCTTTTTCTTTGATTTTGTGCAGTTTGAATATGATATGCCTAGACCCAGGTAAAGTCTTGGTTTCTGGATGCTTAGAGTTCCCTGAACTTCCTGGATGTATGGTTGCATGACTCCTCTTAATTTTGGCAAACTCTCAGGCTTTATCATTTCAAATAAATATTCTGTCCTTTCTTCAGTCCTCCCTCTGTGGTATCCTTTGTATGCAGCATTACTCTGTGTGTATCCTGGGGCTCTTAACCATTCTGATCTATCCTTTTCTTTTCTTCTCCCTGAGTACCTGGGTTCAGCCATGTCCTCCTGACATTTCTTCAAGCTTGCTCATTGTTGCCTCAGCCTTGTCCAGTGCACTGTTTCTTGAGAGACTGCATCAGAGGCATTCTTCATGTCTCTCTCTGGAGACCTACTCCCTCCACATAGGGTGAGGGCCTTAGAGCCCATTCAGTTAATGCACTCATCTAAGGATTAGTCCAATTGGTGTGGTCAGTACCTTAAAACCTAATTACCTGTCTTCCTCTCACCTCTGAAAATGGATGCATTAGGCATCATGCCCTCGATGAATGAGTCTTTGGGGGAACACTTTACGTGTAAACCATAGCATTCCAACCATGGCCCCCAAACGCTTTTATCCATCTCATAATGCAAAATGCATTTAGTCTCTCAAATCTCAGGGTTGGAAAATAGCTCAGAAGTTTAGAGCTTGCAAGCACGTGCCAGGACCAGGGGTTCAATCCCCTGGCTTGTTGTGCAGGTCCCACGCCCGGGGCACACTGAAAGGTCAATTGAGACTGGGTGTGGTAGTGTGCACCTGTAATCCCAGATCTTGAGAGGCTATAAACAGGAGGCTGACTATGAGTCCAATCTAGTAGTGAGATCCTGAACACCCTGTACACCCTTCCCTAAAATAAAAAGAAAAATCTCAATGATTCCAACATTACACAGTCCATGTTCAATGTCTCTTCTGAGAATCAAGGTCACTCTCAATATGAACACAGAAAAACATTAAAATCCACTAAGTTACCATAGGTCCATGGTACAGTCCCACAGTGCAGATATTTCCATTCCCAAAGGGAGGAATAGGGAACAAAAAGGAATTGTACCAAAGCAAGAATAAAAGCCTGTACTACAAGCATTAGGTCCTATAGCAGTCTGTACAGCATCCAAAGCACATGGCAATGAAAGGTAAGCTCCAGAGAGCACAAATTGCCCCAGCACCACCATGGCTTTGCTGTTTGCAGCTCACCTGGACTCTCTCTAGGGCTGGATTTGCTTGTTCCTTGGTACCTGTGGCTTCCCTCTGGACATATTTCAGTGCTGCCACCTATGACTTCCTGGGGTTTCCACTGTACAGTTCTGAGCCTACTCTGCAACTTCAAATATTATCTCCCCAGGGGTTCCTGGCGGCAAGGTTTCTGAGTCCTATCAGACATTGCCTGGCCTTCTAAGCATTCCTTTGAAATCTTGGTGATATTGGAAGTTTCAAAAGAAACTCCCATGATCTTCTACTGCTGCTTTATATGGTGAAGGTCCCCTGGGTGTTCATGTGTTACACTCTTGGCCTCCAGTGTCTTAGCCACTTTCTTTGTCACTGGGATAAAATACCTGATACCAACAACTTAAGGTACAAAGGTTTATTTTGGCTTCACAGTGTTTAGATATTCCAAGCCATAGTCATCAGGCTTCAAGGCAGGTGACATGACAGAGGCATGAAAGAAGAAGAGCTGCTCACAGCATGGTGGACAGGAAGCAGAGAGAGAAAAGGAGGAGCTGGGGAGGAAGGTAAGACTTTCTGGACCACAACTTTTCTCACCAGACCCCACCTCTGAATAGCAGGCCAGCTCTAATCCCATAGTGCAGACACCTTGCCAAGCCCTGCCTCTGACTGTGTGAAGCTCTTGGAGAACAGTTAGACATAAACCATGCCATCCAAGGTGGCACCATTGGGAGAGGAGTCCTGGGAGGGCCTTAGGTAATAGGAAGCATGGCCTTGAGGGCAGTGTGGGATATGGCCCACCAGGCCTCTCACTGTTCTCCTAGACTAACAGTGAAAATGGTTTGCTCTGCCACCCACAGTAGTGTGATGTCCCTCCTCCAGGAACACAGACATAGAATTGGCTGATCTTATGCTGCAATCTCTACACGTGTGACCTAAATCAACATTTTTTTCTTTATAATTTAATTCTATTGGAGATTTCAATGTAGTGTAACAGAAGATGGTTAATATAGCAACAAAAATCCTGAGTCTTAAGAAACCACCTTAGGAAAAGATGGCAATGTAAGGGAAGGAAAATGGCTATTTACCTGAACATTCTAGAGACCCTCTCAAGAGACATCCACGATTGCCACTATTTTATATTGTAGGCTCTCAGTGCCTGTGATTTCCAGAAAAATGGTTTTTGAGAGAGTCCTTTACCAATTGTTTAAAACCATCATGCCCAGAAAGGAGGCCTGAATCCAAATATGGGGCATGATTAAGCATTAGAGGGTCTGTGGACCAAAAAGCCCCTGAGAAGACAACCTTTTAGCCCTCGTTCTACTACCCATTTAGAAACAAAGGCAACCATCAAAGAGGGCTAAGAATGCAGGAACAGATGGAAGAGACCAAAGCAGAGAATGGGGGAGCACCAACTAAGACCAGGCTGGCCAGCCTGGGCATCACTGTCCTTGGCCGTCCATCTGACCCAGTGGGTTTGATCATTCCCAAGGTAACAGTAGCTGAGGCCTGGCCAGAGTAAATCAGACAGGGCAACCTCAGGCCTCCCATAACCTCAGGAATGGGAGGAGTGTTGGACCCTGGCTTCTCACTTCACCCAGGGACTGGCCCCATGACATCATGCACCTGTCCGTGTAAAAGGAGATTTTTCTACCGGCCAGAGACAGCGCGGCCGACTCCGCCATCCTGCTCCATCCCGCCCGCCCCCGCCCAGCCCCTGAGACCGGCCAGAGACAACACCGCTGACTCCGCCACTTTCCTCCATCTCGCCCATGTCCGCACAGCCAGAGACCGGCTTGAGACAGTGGCTGACTCTAGCGGCCTCCTGAATCCCGCGCCAAGCTCTCCCAGCGAGAGCGAATTTACAGGACTCACCAGGCTTCCCAGATCAGTGAGAGTGTGGTGAGTCTGAGGGAGAGCCTTTGGTTTCTTCCCACGCGCGCTACGCAGATCCCTGTCCCCAACCCTTCCAAGCCAGTGACTGGCCTGAAACCTCAGGACCCACTCACCAACACCTCCCCGGATCCCCTGACCTAAAGCCCACTGTTTGAGTGGGAAATTCCCCAATTCTCTGGGCATCAAAGGTCAGTGAGTGTAGTACTCCAGGCCCGTCGTGCCTGAGATACATTTCCCAGGGATTACCTGCCCGCCACCCCCTGTGGCCCGGTGACAGCTCCAGGCACATTGTGCCAGAGAAACATTTCCAGGTTATTACCGGTACCAAGCCTGTCACACAGGAGGGACATTTCTCAGCAATCCACGGTCCCATGCTACGGACCGAAACCCAGCACAGCCTGGCCTGTGAGTGAGGGCTCCAGGCCCACTACACCAGAGGGACTTTTCGCAGCCTTCTCGGGCTACGGCCTGTAGACCCGGACCCAGCACAAGCTGGCCGGCTCAGTACAGCCAACTCAGTGAAAAAGATCATCCACTATCCTTTTGTGAGCCCAGAAGACCCACCAAAGCCCAGGCCCACCCACCTGGGGAACGACCTGCCTGACATAGGTGGGCTGACCCCAGGAACCAACAAAGGGGAACCAAAGGAGCTGCAGCAAAAAAGGAACTGAACACAACAGCTAGACCCAGGATAGGCATACCTGGAAAATCAAACTTACTAGACTGGCACCCAAATCTCATAACAAGCTAAGGTTATAGCTGCACCAAAGCTCTACACCAAAGGTCAGAGATCAGTGCTATACAATGACAAAGAGAAGGGGAAAAATGCAATCCCAGAACTCGAGTCCATCAGGAAGGGCAGAGGACACTAGCTCAGCTGCAATGAATGAACTAACAGATACAGCAGCAAAGGAACAACAGCAGAAAGCTATAGAGGAAATAAAACGAGAAGTAATTCCTCAAATTAAAAAAGAAATATTTGAATACATAGCATCTGAAATAAAGAATGAATTCAAGAAACATTGGGTGGAAAAACGATGCTCACCCAGAACAAGTGCAGAGAGCACTATTCCAACTGAAATATATGAATTAACAGCATCTGAAGCAAAGAAACAAAAGCAGAAAGATCATGAGTAACTCAAAGCAGAAATAAGTTCTGAAATCAAAAAAGAACTTTTTGAAGTCATATGATCTGAAATACCGAAACAAGTACAGAAATATAAAGAAGAAATCCAACTTGGAAGAAACACAGCAGAAAAAGAATTAATAACTACTTCTAAAGAATATATGGATAAAAAAAATTGAGATCAAAAATATGATGGATTCCTTGAATGAGCAATACAGAAAAGAAATAGAACACATGAAACACAGTCAAAGAGATATAGAATAAGTAAAAGTAGCAATCACGAGTCTACAAAACCGTCTGAGTGAAAGCGAAGACAGAGTTTCAGATCTTGAAGATGCCGGAGCAGCTAGTGAAAAGGTGAGAAAGGATCTCTTAAAAACAACGAGAATGCAGGAAAAAATAATCCATCACCTGCAGGATGACGCCAGAATGAACAAGGTGAGAATAATTCGTATCAACGAGAATGAAGGAGTCAATACAAATGACATAAAAAGAATGTGGGGAGAAATAATCACAGATAACTTCCCAAATATGAGGAAACAATCCAACATTCAGGTCACCGAAGCATACAGAACACGAAATAACCTCAACCCTAGTAGAAACACACCGAGACATGTAATAGTTAAGATCCCAGAAATCCAACACAAAAATAATATACTGAAAGCTGCTAGAGAGAAGGAGCTCACATTCAAAGTAAAACCGATCAGAATTACAGCCGACTTCTCTACACAAACAATGAAGGCAAGGAGAGCATGGAGCAGAGTTCTTCAAGTCCTACACGAAAACAAATTCCAGCCCAGACTATTATACCCCGCAAAACTCTCTTTCAAGTTTGATGGAGAAGTGAAATACTTCCATGACAAAGAACAACTAAAAAATTTCATGATGACAAAGTCATCCCTTCACAGGCTGCTGAAAGAGGTTCTAGAGAGAGACCACAATGACCAGAACTCCATGCAAGAGAATGGAAGGAACCCACTAAACAGGACAGTCAATTAAACACAGGTTACAAAGGAGTAAATAATACCAGCTAAATATCATGACAAACATAAGTCAGCACATTTCAATTATAACCATAAATGTAAACGGACTCAATTATCCAATTAAGAGAAATAGATTGGCACAGTGGATTAAGAAACAAAATCCAACAATATGCTGTATACAAGAAACACACTTAACAGAAAAGGACATTCATAGTCTCAAAGTCAAAGGATGAAAAACAATACTACATGCCCCAGCACCTCATAAAAAAGCAGGAGTAGCAATTCTGTCCTCAGACAGTCCTAACTTCAAACCAAGAATGATCAAACGACACAAAGAAGGCCATTATATATTGGTCAGGGGAAAAATTCAAGAGCAAGAAGTAACACTCATAAATATCTATGCACCAAACACAGGAGCACCCAACTATGTAAGACAAATCTTAAGGGACATGAAAAACTTCATGTCTAAGAACACAATCTTAACAGGAGATCTTAACACAC
>PVKA01017885.1:0-44912 GCA_004027165.1 Ctenomys sociabilis | reverse complement strand
CAGGTCAAGCATTGGCCGTGACTCATCCACATGGATGACACAGACAAAGGATCTTCAGAATAATGTACAGGACTACAAAATAAACCCTGAGGGGACTTCACTGACCAGACAAGAAACATAAAGTACATGTGTTGGTATATAGGTCTTGCTCTATCTAGGTCTTAACCATCCAGCAGGAAAGTATAAAAATGAAGTATACATCGCAGGGCCATAATATTAAGCTGAGCTGTAAATGGCTATGGTTGACAACTTCTTTGAATAACTCACTATTGTTGTGGAGTGCTGGGCTGTGTTGGATTGTGTTGTCGAGTTCAAGCACCTTAGTTAGTTGAATGACAATGGAGTGCCCACCTTTGACAGGTGTAGACAAAGGAAGGGGTGTAGAAAGGAAGAATCATGATGTGTGTGTATGGACAGTACAGTTGGGATAGATAATGCTGTGCTTCTACCTAATCCTATGAGAGGCAAGATTTGCACTGATGGTGGTTGGACAGGATATTATGTCGGCTTCTAGTACTATGGTCATCTGCTAGGAAAATAATTATTGAATTTTCGATATAATTCAGGTATAAAAAATAAGATAAATAAACAGCTACACTGTCTTAATTTACTGATAAGAGACATGGTATAGTAGTGTCTGTAAGTATATCATGTATGTACCTTCTATGATACCAAAACATTATGAAAACAGTTTGCAGTGTATTTATCAAATCCATCTAGTCAAGGTATCTTAAAACTGTCTCATTAATACTTGTACTTCAACAAAACAAAAATAAAAAAATAAAAAAGATTGTTATGGTTAGTACTAGGTGGTAACAGCTGACTTATCTGAAGTGGGTCTAGGGTAAATGTCAATTCGAGCTAATTTTAATATGTCGTATCCATGAATGAGATGCTTAAAAGAAAGGGAGTAAAATATAAGACCAGAACAGAGTTCCATAGAGAATTTCTGCAAGATTTGAAGGTGGAATAGGAAAAAAAGACCCTGCAAAGATGGCTGAGTGTGTACACTAGGAAGGAAAAAACAGATCTGGAGAGTGTTGTATCAAGCCAAGGGGAAAGAGGATGTTCACATAGGAGGAAGTGGGATCCAGTGGGACCTGGAGGAAAACCACATAAATGTCAAATGGGAACACTTGCTGGATATAATGATTGAGGATTTTATAAAGCCATTGGTGCTGGTGTGAGGTGACAGGCCAGAGTAGAGGACTGTCTGTGGAGATAAGTAAAGATAGCAAAGACAGAGAATTCCTTTCTGATTTTTGGCTAAGAATAACAGCTGAGAATAAAGATGGTAATGGAGAAGAAAGACAGGGAGAAATGTGATAGTTAAAGGCAATATCGAGAGATTATTGTTTTGTTCTTATTGTGATGAAAGTATTGAGGCATACTGTAATACTTAAAGGACTTAGTACAGGGAAACATTGTGACAGTAGAAACAATAATGAGTTGCTTTGTTCCCTTGATATGGAGTTCTGTTGGTCACAACCACTAAAAGGTTTTTTTTCCTTAGCTCTCAATAGAAAAAGTTGGTTCTTGGAAAAGTAAAGAGTCATGGACACATCTGAAGAGAGGCAGGAAGATTCAAAGTGCAAGACCCGGCTAACTAGAGAAACACCATAGCTTGCCAGCGCTACTAGGGACTGTTAGGTTGGTGACCATGAATTATATTGTGTCTGCTACATTTTGTGTATGAGCATTGCTAATACAAAAATAGCCTGTGCAAGCAGAGAAAATGGGAGGTGGTTGGTTCTCCAGGAAGTTTAATGTATTGCAAAAGAACTCAGTGTGTAGTGATCACAGCCACCAAATACACAGATTTTGGACCCTCTGAGTTTCTCATTAAAAGAAGGAAGAGCTGGGGATATAGCTCAGTGGCATTGCACCTGCCTGGAAAGTGCAAGGTCATGAGTACAAAAAAAAAAAAAAAGAAAAAAGAAAAGAAACAGTTTATAAGTATTGCATTCATCAATTTGGTGAAACATCTCACTAGCAAAAACTTTGAGTTGGGGCTTCACTTTTAAAATTTGAATCATAGTGACTTGGATTAGAAAGCTTTGTGAAGGTAAAGATGGAGATAAAGCACCTTGATATTAAGACCAGCATTATTGAAATTAAGTTTTAAGTGTGGCAGAAATCCTAGCTCATCTCCTGAAGTTTCTCTAGCCTAGACAAGTTGTCTCAGAAATATTTTCCTCTTTGGTAAGATTTTTAAAATGCACTTAATATGCAGAATTATATTTATTAGTAAGACCAGTAGCTGTCTCATAGCATTGCTGTCAAGATTTGAGAAATAGGAGTATAGTGCTTGGAATATTGCCCCAGTAAAGTTAGCCATTACTGTTTTCTTCCTTACATAATGCCTTGCTGCATTTTTTTTTCAATATTGTGAAAGGCTTTTTTTTTTAGAAATCAGTTTTTTTGCTCCTGATGTGGGTCTTTTCTCTTGTCTGTTTAGAAACTGCTTACTGCCTATATATCCACCAAGTTAACTTTTCTCTATTCTGAAAAAAAGTCTTTGTATGCTCAGTCAGATAATACAGTTTAACCAGCAAGCCAGGCATGGGGGTACATGCCTATAATTGTGCTCTGGAAGACTAAAGCAGGAGAATCTAAAGTTTCAGCCTAAGCTGAGTAACTTAGCAACTTAAACCATGTCTCAGAATTTTA
This sequence comes from Ctenomys sociabilis, assembly GCA_004027165.1. Taxonomy (NCBI): domain Eukaryota; kingdom Metazoa; phylum Chordata; class Mammalia; order Rodentia; family Ctenomyidae; genus Ctenomys; species Ctenomys sociabilis. Next base: position 42,242 of record PVKA01017885.1, on the reverse strand, counting down.
AAAAAGTAAAAGGGCTAGAGAATACAGCTCAGGGCTGGGGTGATGGCTCAGTGGAATAAGTGCTTCCCTGGCAAGCACAAGGGCCTGAGTTCAATCCCTGGTTCTGCCAAAAAAAAAAAAAAAAAAAAAAAAGAGAATACAGCTCAGTGTAAAGATCCTGGGTTCAATCTCCAGTGCCCTAAAACAAACAAAAATGGTACAGCTGTGGATAGGCACACAGTGGTAATCTCAGGATTGCAAGCTTGAGGCTAACATGAGCAATTTAGCCACACTGTGTTAAAATAGAAAAGAGAAGTCTTGGAATAAAGGTGTAGCTCAGCTACCCTGGATTCTGTCCCCAGTAGGATACAAGGTATAGAGAATGGGGGACAGAGGTAGGGGAAGGAAGAGAATTGGCTAAACTTTTCTTTAAGAGGCAGGGTGTTATATTGTTTATCTCCTTTCATGGAGGAATCATGGTTCGATGCCTTATCTCACCCCTTAGCTATCCAAAAGGGTCAAAGATGAGGTCATGGGCAGTAACTGGAAGTGCACCTTATGTTTTAGGGTCCTGGAGGAGAGTATTGTTAAATGTCTCCTAATTCAGAGACAGTATTGCATCACAACTAGTCTTATTTGAAATACTAATACCTGTAGTCTCCTGTTGAGAAATACTGACATACATGACTTTAGTCCTTTTTCTTTCACTGAGCACTTAGTATTAGGTGCCTTCAGAGGTTGTATTCAGGGATATGATAGTTCTGACTCGGAAAATGAACATGGAAGGCTTCTGGCAATTTGAGGGAAGTTGAACCACTCAGTATCACTCTGCGACTGTCTCATCTGTACCCAACTCTGATATTCAACCACTACCATTTACATAAAAAATGTTTATTAAGGCATTACAAAGTAAGGCTATTGGCCTTATTCTATAAAAAAAATTCAACCACCTAAGGGCTGGCAAGATAGCTTAGTGGACTAAGCACCTTCTTAAGCTGGGGGTTCAATCCCTGGCACCACATGCTGCTCTGGCCCTGCCCCTGGGAAACACTGACCCAGCCATGGAGTCTGGGCATGGTGGTGCACACCTGCAATCTCAGCCCTGAGGAGCCTGAAAACTCCTCACTATAAGGTCCAGGATGCATATGAGAACCTGTATCAAATACATAAATTAAAAAAAAATTCAACTAAAACATAAATTCCATCTTTTTAGAAATGTACATTCCATCTGTTTATGGATTTCACACTACATTATAGCCAAAATGACTATAGTATTATTCAGGTTGCCTGAATGGCTCAGAAAACATATGATTTTAACATATAACCGTGAAGGAATTATACTGTTTACTCTTAAAGCACTTCTTCAAAATACACTCGTGGGCACCATGTTTCCATCATTGACAGAATGTGTGTAGGACCTACTGACATAAACAGTTGGTTACTGGTGTGTTTGTGGAAATGCTGAGGTAAGCCGTTAGTCATAAGATTGTGTGTGGCACCTTATAATTATGTGATAGTAAATGTGTATTATTTGTTTACATATTCTTTATACTATACTTGGCCATTAGAGTATATTGCCCCTCATTTTTAAAAGCTTACTGTAAAACAGTATGCTATCTTATGCCAACCGCAGCCTCATAATCTTGTGTTTTCCAAGTCTCTTGATTACAAGAGGTGCAGTTATTGACCTAAACCATCTGGATGTGTGTAAATGCATTTCATGTTGGCCACACGACAATGACACTGTGTAGTGACATGTTGCCTAGCACATCCCTATAATTAAGCAACAGTGAAATTATCTGAGGACATACTTTAAAATACTCCTATAATTAAGCAACACATGGCTGAATCTATTTATTGTAGTTTCATAGCAAAAAACAAATAGCTTTAATCCTATTTTTCAAAACAGTGTCTTGTTACCTTCTTGCAGAAGCAGTTTGCTAAGTTTTCAGTAGAGGGCAGTAGCATTTTGCTTGCACAGGTTTATTTTTGGGTGGTACTGTTTTCAGTAGGAGTATGTACTGAAGTTTCAGAACTACTTCTTTAATTTTTTTATTGTATTGAATAAGTGTCTTTAAATAAAATGTTCATATTTCCTTTAGGAACATATGTAGAAATGATGAATGACCAGTACATGCTTAAAGCTCCTGTTGTAGAAGTGCATTCACTGTTCTTTTTTAGTTACTCAACTGAAAAAACTTATGTCAGTCATGATTTACTTGGCCTAACACCATTTTATAACTGGACAGCTCTTCGGTTTCCTTTATCTAGATTCTTAAATTTTTGAGTGTTTTGGGTCTTTCTAACCATATAGATACATGGCCACAAAATTTGCGTATTTCCTTTTTGAGTGTAAAAAAAAGGCTACCGAAGTAGCCATGACTACAAATTTTTACTTTCTTTGTAATGATAGGTACTATTACAGCTCACGGTTTTCCCTGTAACAGACCATATAACATTAAAATTGTTAATGAGATATTACTTCCTGCCTTCTCCATTTGTACCACACTGTTCTTTTTACCTTCACAAGTATATAAAATAAGCGTTATAATTACCTTCATTTAATAGATAAGGAAGTTGAAACAGAAATGTTTAAATAACTTGAAAAAAACTACACAGACATTATAAGTCCAGAACCTATATTCTTTTTTTTTTTTTTTTTTTTTGCTGCTTATATAGGACATTTAATGTTTATACAGAGAGCTACAAAATTACAGAGTGAGGTAATGGGAATTGAACATTTTCACCTGAATTTCCACCAAACTTTTTCTTCAGCCAAAATCTTAATATTCTCTGAATATTCTTTTAGATGTGAATATGTATCTATTTATTCAATAAATACAAACATTTCAGGTATATGTGTGTATATACATTTTTTTTCTGTATTTTAGGGAAGGGTCTATAGGGTGTTCAGGGTCTCAGTACTAGATCGGACTTGTAGTGATCCGCCTGTTTATAGCTTCCCAAGAGCTGGGATTACAGGCATGCATGCCCAGTTTCAATTGTCTTCTCAGCACACCCTGTGGGTGGGGTCAGCACAGCAGGCCCGGAGATCAAACCCCTGGCCCCTGTGCCTGCTTGCAGGTGCTTTAATCCACTGAGCTATTCGGCCGGCCCTTGTATATACATTTATACAAGTGTATATATACACATTTATAAACACTTGTATGGTCTACATATGAATATATTTTTTAAAAAATACAAATTAGAATTAAAACAAAAAAATTGCAAGTGATGCAGAATTTCATTTAATACAGTAATATCAGTTTCATAGTATTTGTTGTAATACAGTGTTGTTTTCCAACCAGTTATTCATATTATCAGATATATACTTGTAAAATTGGAAAAAAAGAAATATATGAGAAATTAGGAAGAGAAAAAGTACAAACAGAAAGAAATACATGAGAAATTAAGAAGAGGAAAAGTACAAACAATTGAAATGAGACCAAACAAATTAGTATCATTTGCTCCTTTCCAAAGACCAGCAGAAATGCACAGTACAGTTGTCTAAATCATCCAGCTAACGTACTTAGATCAATTTCTTTCCCCCCACTCCCTCTCCTGTCCTTTTCCTCAACTTAGTAACTTTGCTTTTGAATAAAGAACCTACATTCTTAACCACATAGTCTTTACTGCTAAGAAGTATACGTGGATGGCCCTTTTTTCTTTCCATGTTTTTCCCTCACTCAGTGTCCAATGAAATAAAAAGCAGAATGTACTTTTCTAAGTCGAACTCTTGATTAGGCATTTCCTGTGTGGTTCATACTCTAGGTTCTAAGGGCACAAAGGAGGGGTAGCACTTTTCCCTTCTATGCCTACAGAAAGAATATCTAGTTCTAAATTAACTATAAGGTTAGGTAAGAAATCTAATCTATTTTCCTTACATGTCAAGTCCTATGATACATACAGCTAGTGGTGTTTAAATGACTGCTAGGGCAGATAACCTCTCCCAGTGTCTTTGAATTCTAAGAGTCTAAGATATTTGCTGTTGAGAATTGTCAAAAAGACTATCCAACCCACTTAGTAACCTAAAAAGAATTTTTAAAAAGCTAGCTGCAGTAGTACATATTAGTAGATACTAATGACTGTTAAATAGATGGCTGTCTGTACACATGTTAACCACTTATCAAAAGCATCTTGCTGATGCGGTGTGATATAATATTAGCTGCCATTCATTAGAGAATGGGTTTAGAAAGTATAACAGTGTCTACAGTAAAGAGTAAAGGTCAGTTCTGTCTAGCAGCACTCAGCTCAGTACCAAGAATATATATATATATATATATATATATATATATATATATATATATATATATATATATATCCAATCCCTTTGATGCAGAGATCTGGCCAGGTTCTGGGTCATGACATGCAGAGAGTAAATTATGTAGTCTTGTAGGCATTAAATTTTCTGTGGACCCCCATGAGGGTACTGAAGCAAGGGTTCTAAGTGAGTCCATTCTGGCGTGAAATTTAACTTCAGCTTCTGGAATCTCCCAGCACTCCCATAGGAGTTCTCATGAGAGACTCGGGCTTCTCCTGCACTGTGAATAGCACATGAATTCTCAAGGGTGGTATCATGTTGGATGAAAATGTCTTGAGCCTTGTCAGATTCTTCTTTATTTTCCAAGTGTATCAGTGAACTAAACCCAGAATGGGCTAAGAACTGTTGCAGGAATTTTCATGAAATATTCCTTCATCTGTTCTCAATTTATAGACAAGATTGCTTTCCTGCTTTTTTTATTTCTTGTTCCATCTTTAGGCTTTCCATGAATAAACTTAAATGTATATGGTTGGAGTGGGAAAACTTTGTCCAAATTAAAGGGTAGAAATTAAAGGGAAAGAATGTGAGGGAAAGAAAGCCTAGGCCTGGTGGCACATGTGTGATCCCAGCACTCAGGTGACAGAGGCAGGATAACTGAAAATTCAAGGCCAGAGTGGTACACTTAGCAAGCTGAGCTACACATTGAGACCCTGTCTGAAAAGAATGACATTAAAGTATGATGAGGCCTGGCATGCTTAGAATTCAAGGCCAGTACACAGGAAGACAACCTGTACAAGGCGTGGCTTTGCAATCATTAGATTCCAGTAATGTTTGATTTTTAGAATTTGGGTGGAATGAAACCAACAGAAAGTAAATGATGTTTTTTTTGTTTTGTTTTGTTTTTTTTAATCAGCTTAGTAAGGATGTTGATATATCTATACAAAAGCTATCTCTTGGATCTCCTATTCTACTTGACACACTGAGATCTGGCCAGCTCCTGGGTCATGAGATTTTCTAGAAATAAAACTATTGAAACTATCTTCACACCAATGACACTGAAAGATTTAGTTTTGTGGCTTCCTACTTCTTGTGGCCATGAATCAGGAGGATCACTGTGATTCAAGACCAGCCTGTGCTGCAAAAGTGAGCACAAGTCCAGCCCAAACTGCATATCGAGACCCTGTCTCAAAACAAAAAGAATTATTATGACCAGTAGTGTAAAAATAGTCCAAGGATCCTCTGAAAATCTAGCTCTTCAACCTGCTTTTGAGAACTCAATCGTGGCTTTGGATTTTTCAGTAGTGTATATGTGAAGAGCATTGAATTTCTGTGTTTCCCTGCACCAGCTTTGTCACTGACTACCATGTGCATGCCTGCTGTTAGTCGATGCCTTATAATGGCCACAGGAAAATGGCCCAAATTCTGTTACTATCTGAACTTCCACAATGAAGACAGAATCATCCGACATTGCCTGGCTTCAACCTTAGTCATCTAGAAGAGAGTGTACTTGCAGAGACTAGGTAGAGCGTGCCAGTGTGCCAAGTCCAAGCCAGTTTCCTGAAGGAGTTTTAAGTTGACCCCAAAGAAAGCAGTCTAACCCCAAAGCTCAGGGTGTGAAAATAAAAAGTCAAGAATAAAGTAACAATTACAGGAGAGCATTCCAAATAATTAAAGATGTTTTCAGTTTCCAGAGGCACATAGTAGATTCACATTGAGGATCCCAGATCGTTGTTTCATTTAAATAATGCACTACACACTCTCCAGAGGACTGAGTGTGAGTGTTTGGGGATGGAGCACAAAAGGTTAAGGCACACTGGAATTTGACTTCCTCAGTGCTTTGAGTCCTTATTAATAGTATAGATACTTCTTTGCACAGTAGGTATTTTGCTGCACTCATGAACATATAGCGTGCTCTGGTCCACCAACTGGTTACTTGATTAGTTTAATGTAAGACAAAAAAAAATAGGGACATGCGTTTTGTTCATTTTGTTAATGCATATAATTAATTTCATTAATTCTTCAAGGATTTGTTCTCTGGAGGAAAATAGGTGTGGTCAACAGCTGTACTAAAAGATTGTGCCACCAGATGGTGCTCATGCGTCAGTCACTTTGTTTTGCAAGCAGTTTCCCTTAATATAAACCAAGAGAAAATTTTGGTGTTTATCCATTTTGCATCTTTTAGCACGTTTCCATGGTACATACATATATTTATTTGAGTTTTTAATTTAAGCTGATTAATTCAACATATACCTTGTTTTGGAAGATAAAATCAGCAATTCCACAGTTAGTGTGCTTTCGATATCTTTTATTATGTAATTTATGAACTGCTGAATTGAAATACATACTTTTACCAAACTCATTTTAGTCTTTCCTTGCCTTTAAACACTAGACCGTGCAGCATAAGCTAGCCGAGTTAAAGACACACATATGTGTCACCAGAGCTTTCGTGGACAGCTGCCTGCAGCTGCATGCAGTGAAGCGTCTGGACTCTGCCTCTGCCTCCATGGCAAAATACTGGTACGCTTGTTATGGGAATTAAAATACGGGGTGTGCTCACAGTGTTATGAGGTTCTGCTGAGTGTAAATTCAAGTTTTGGGGACATAAACGAAAATAGAAGTAAGGATCACCTTTTTATTAAACTGTTGAAAAGTTCCAGTAGGCCTATTTTATAATGTGCTAAAAATTACTCAAGCTGGTATTTAATTCATAATTTGCTACTGAAAATGAAATACTAAGGAGTGACGGAGATGGCTCAGTGGAATAAGCGCTTCCCTGGCAAGCGTGAAGGCCTGAGTTCAATCCCTGGTTCCACCAAAAATAAAATACTAAGAGACTAAAGTAGGATAACTGCTTAGTTCATTCAAGGAACAGTTTATTTTCAAATTGTCTGCAGTGTGTCAGCATAGTGAGACAGAAAGAGAACAGAAAAATGTGAGCAGTCTTAGCGTACTGTGCAGTCCTGGTTCTTCCATTTAGTAGTTCTAACCAAGCTTCATTCTTCTGGGGACGGCTTTTCATTATTGGTAAAATGATTGGGTTAAACAGGATTTTTCTATTTGAGGTGATTTTAGATATTGTTGAATGAGTGACTGTCCAGTCAAAAGTCACACACTATATTGAGTGAAAAGATATTGTTTAGAAAGACTTTCATTTTGCTATACAGGGATATTTTAAGATTCAAGAACTTAGAATTTAAATCAGATTGTGGATGTAGATTTAGTTTCCTCTTGTTAAAAAATCTTACATCTCGTTAGGCCAAAAGTAACCTTGAAAAAATTCCTATCATTATTCATTAACTTGGTTCAGCTTAGTCATAGGTTAAAAAAAAAAAAAAAAGGGAAATGTGCTTTATGATTGCTATGATCACTATATAAAGAAGAAGTAGGACAGTTTGCAGAGTAACATGGAATTACTAGAAACAAGAACTTGTAATGGAGACTTTTTATATTTATATCAAGTGCTTTGACGAGTGCAGAAAAGTGTAAAAAATGTATAATTTGGGAAAAAGAAAAGTTGTATTGACCTATTCTTTGAGGAAAAGTTTTATAGACATAAGGTTTTATAGACATAGCAGCAGGGAGCGCACGTAGTTTTTTTTTTGTTTTTTGTTTTTTTTTTTTTTAAGTGTTGTGATTTATTAAAGTACAACTGGGAGCTAATATGTTGGTCTTTTGAGAAGATCATTACATTAGATAAACTTACAGTCTGATTTATCAGGAAAACAATGAAGAATATACAAATCAACGACATAAAGAATGAACTATGGGAATCAGATTTTCCAGATAGTAAGAGGATAATAAAATCATGAGCAACATGATGTCAGTGCATTCTACAGCTTAAATGAAATGCACAAATTCATTAAAACGTTAAATGCCATATTCAGTCAAGAAGAAAATAGGATAGATACTTGTCCTACGGGATGGAGATATAAAAGAAGAAGATAGGTAGCTTAGAAAGAATAGATAAATGAACTGTGCCCATTAAGAGAATTGAATTCATTTTTGAAAAGCCCCAGGAAACTCCAAATGTAAACAGCTTCAGAATGAATAATCATAAACATTGTAGGAAGAAAAATATCAACTCTAAGGAAACATTTCCTTAAAATAAGAGGGGAAATAATACTTTCAGTTTATTTTATGCCATCAAAATTACCATGGAGTATCCCAGTAAAACTTCAGTGAAATACTTTCCAGATACAAAAAATTATTGAGTTCCAAATATCATTGCTAGCCTGAGATTTTTTCGTTTAGGAACATCTTTATCTGTCCGATAGCTTGAGTCAGAAATTATTTTATTTTTTTATTATTTATTTTTTGGCAGAACCTGGGATTAAACTCAGGCCCTTGTGCTTGCCAGGGAGGTGCTTATTCTACTGAGCCATCTTCCTGGCCCCTTCAAAAATTATTTTAAGCAATAACAAAAAAATGTGTCTGTGAGTGCTTTTGCTTTATGTTTTCAACTATTGAAAACAGAAGAGTTTGGGGCCAGGGAGATGGCTCAGTAGAATAAGTGCTTCTCTGGCAAGCACAAGGGCCCGAGTTCAATCCCTGGTTCTGCCAAAAAAGAAAGAAAACAAGAGTTTTGAGTGGACTTAGATTTTTAGTGAAAGTGAATTAGAGCCTTGTCATGATGAGTTTTGTTCGAACACAAGGACCTGGGGGTGAGCCCAGCGCTGCAAAGCAAACAAAACTGCTGTGATAAGATCAGAAAAGACTCCTCTGATTCTTTGGAAATCTCCCTCTAAGTAACTTTTTAATGGTTCCTAAATAGTGAAGTATACTTCAGTAAGCTATCTTCCTCAGTTTTCAATTTTGTCTTGGGCTTATTTCTAGAAAATTAGCATCTGAAACATTTTTTTCACCATTTTTGGAATTCAGAATTGTAATATTTAGAAAGAAAAATAACATCTCTGGAAAGAAAAAGACATTACAAAGAGAAAATGAACTAGCTGGCTGAATAAGTTAATCATACAGAGAATCTGTAAGCCAGACCTCATCAGTCCTCAGTACAGCCTTTTCAAGCCAGATAACCAAAGCTAATAGTCCTGAGTGCTTGCCTTTTGTTACGAGCCTTTAGAGAAATGCAGCCAGAAGTCAGAATTGAAGGAAGATATCTATTTATGTGAACGTTCTCTTGCAATTATTTTATATGCAACCTTTATCATTTTAATAGGTTTCTTTGATAAGTATATGCATTGCATTTAAATCATCATGAATAATATCTTGATGATAATGCCTCTCATAAATATTTATTTTTCACTTTCCTTTTCTGCTTTTTGTTTTGCTCATCCAGGGCATCTGAGCTACAGAACAGTGTTGCCTATGACTGTGTACAGCTCCATGGAGGCTGGGGATACATGTGGGAGTACCCAATCGCAAAGTGAGTAGCAGAGCTCTGTGTGCTCTTCTAAAGGAAGGATGTTTTCTTCACTTTGCACATCAAGTATAGAGGGAAAGAAAGTACAATTTGTATTTTCAGCTGACTGCAGTGTATGTTTGTTTAAATGAGAAGCAGCTTTGGTTTTTAAGAACTCATGATTAGAATTGTCATTGTTTTTTAAAAAGTAAAGAGATCCACATATCAAGGTTGGATGCTTGGCTTAGCTTGAGGAACACAGCACTTTTCATCATTGTATTATTTTTGCATTTGCTGGAGGTTGGGCCCAGCCTCTTGCATCTAGGTAGTGCAAGCTACCACTGAGTTACGCCTGTAGCAGCATTTACAAGCAACCAACAAAAGTAGCAATATGAAATTTGCATACTGAAAGGATATACTATATCATACCTCATTTAATTATTTATTTTGCTTTGACAGATAAGTGTTCATTTTTCCAAATAGAATTTTCATCTCTTCAAGTTAAGGAAAATGAAATGCACCTCTTTATTTAAGTACATGTGAATATTGGTAGCTTGAAACAATGGCAGCTTGTAAATAGAGAATGTCATCTTCCTTATTACTTTTTCCATGTGTTTCCATTTTTCTTCTTCCATTGGGCTACTGCCTCAGTCTCTTCATGAAATATTTCTTTATCATCTTAGAAACTATCTTCTTCCTCTTCTTTCTTTCTTTTTTTGGCATTATAGTAGATTAAACTCAGGAGCTTTACACTGAGGTATATCCTCATTCCTTTTTTAATGTTTTATTTTGGGATAGGGTTTTGCTAGAGCTGGAATATGAGATATTTCTGCCTCAGCTTCCTTGAGTGTTGCTACTACAAGCATGTACTACCACCCCTGCTTTTACCCTTTAGAGTATTTTCAAGTTTATAAAATTTTACAGAGGAAGTATTGATGTATATACATAAAAGTTCATTTTAATTCTGAATTTGAATGCCATAAGAATGCTATGGGTTTGTAAAAACATTTGCTAAGGTGTATCTGAATATAAGGGATTTAAATAAAAAATTATTAAACTTCCTAATGCTTTTGAAATTACCAGTTTTAAGTATAATGTAAAAACTGATGTGCTTGTACGCTATACAGAGGAAAATAAACATTTTATTAGCAACTCAAGAACAAAAGCTATAGCATAGGTATAATTTGCTAATGTTCTCTGGTTGCTAGCAACTCTGAAAACTTTAATTTATTAGATATAATTCATAACTGTAAAAACTCAGCATTAGCCAGACTTGTTTCTCTTGTTGATGTAGGCATGACATAGCTCAGTGATTCTTTTTGTTTCTTTAATCAGTCCTTGAACTTGGCTTTGGTTTGTCCTTTCTGAATTACTTTGAATAGACCTTAGACAGGTGTGTGTTGGGGGTAGGGGGATACTGAAGATTGAACCTACATCCTCAGCTCTTTTTGGTTATTTTCTATTTTGAGCCAAGTTCTCAGTTAAGTCTCTAAGTTGCCTGCCTGGGCTAGAAGTTCTGATCCTCCTCATTCCTCTGCCACCCAGCACGCTAGGGTTGTAGGTGTGTGCTGCCACACCGAGCTAGCAGATTTCCTTTATATCTTTGTGCAGTCATGAAATATTGAGTGAGCTAGTACAAATCCAAGCATCACTGGAATTTTTCCTGTGCGTTTTTATGTTTTACTCAGAGTATTCATCCGTCTTATTCATAATATTCACAGTGCTTAGAAAATGACATAGAAGTAGATGTTTACGTTTTTCTGCTTGACTTTGTTGTTATAACCACCCCTGGGAATGCAGTCATGAAGTGGTTTCGTGTTTGTGTAGTTTAGTTCAGGTTCCAAGAAAGACACACCAAATGCAGTGGAGCCAGCCAACTGAATCACGGAAGATTAGTGTGGTGTAAACTGTGGCCTGCTTTCTCAGAGTTCTTTCCTTCATATCAGTAGCAGGCAAGTCCTGAGGGCTTATTTACAATCCTTGCTTTTAGTCTGAAAAACTTACATGTCTTGTGAAGTTATGTGTCTTGTGAAGAGTAATAATTACCCTGTTGGCCACCTTTTAGCTCAAAGACTAAAAATCTTTATCTCGACCACTGTTTATCTCCCCAAAGGTGAAATGATTCTTTCACATAAAATCAAGTAAGCTGATTAGACACATAAGGCCATATGTGGGTCTGCGTGCAGACTTTTTTTTCCTGGTACCTTGATGTCTCATAAGAAAATCCATCTGCTGATGCCTCTTCCATCCCCCAATTAAGCTACATTGCTCATTACCCATATATTACTTATTGCTGTGTCTTGGTTTCATAGGTAAAATAAAAATACTTTGTTCCCTCACTCCCATATTTTCTTTAATAAACCCAGCATGTGGGCATATTTGCCTTATTCATCAGAGTGGGACTCTGAGAAGTAAGGCTAAAGCTTGGCTGCTTGACAACTTTTCTGTCAGGCCGGGTGAGGCAGCCAGACATGAAGAGCTTCAGTGCCGTGTAGTTAAACATTTCCTCTATTGCTATTTTTTGTTAACTTTAGTTGATGACCAAATTTAATTAGTAACCTATGAAAGGTCCGCTGATCTCTGTCATTAACTACTCCTTTGGAACTTCTTTATTGTAAGGAAAAAAGTGCCCTGCGCAGTCTAAAAAGAGGCTGAGCGCCTCAGAGTTGCCAACATAGGCCAACCTGTCAGGAAGCTCCTCAAAGTGCAAGTGCCTGCTTTTGAGGGAAACTATAAAATCTGTCCAGAAAGGAGTATATGTGAAAATACAGATGTCTAGATTTCAGAACTTTCATCAAAAAGTACTGAGGTTCTAAATTTCCTTTGCAATACAATAAATTACGTCAGTAAATATTTACTGAGTGCCCATTTCTTTGCAAGATACTCTGATGAATGTGAAGAAATCTAAATCTGGAGTTGGTCAAGTTCCTAGAGAGCTGACACGTTTCATTTGTCTTAAAAATTAAATAATTAGAAAGCCAAAGATTTTAATTGAGAAAAATCCTTTGATTAGGTCTGCTATAAAATTCTAAAGCTCAATAATTAGTGCCAAGTGCTTGCATCATTGAAGCACTGTGACATAATAAAAATGATACTTTCTTTTTTTATGAGCAGAATATATTTATTGAGGGAAAGAAAGCTCCTATCTGAGAGAGGGACAGGAGGGGGCCTGGGCGGGGTAGTCTCCAAGAAGTTGTCTCCTCTTCCAGGGACTTTTATAGTGTAAAACCATGCAGGGCTAAGGTGGAGAGAATTGGAACTCAGTTAGGTGGAAGAGTTAGGATATTTAACAAATTCCAATCTGCCAGCACCTGCTGTGTGACTTATAAATAGTATAGTAACCATTAATTAATAAATTCTCTGATTCTGGGTTCTTCTGCATGAAAAATTTTCATAGTATTTATCTTCTTGGTCCCAGAACTGAGAGGTTAAATTGAGATGAGAAAAAAGTAAAAATAACCATACAGTGGCAGGCATGGTAGCTATTGTGGCTTTCAGAATCATTTGGACAGTATGTCTTTCTGTATAAGGGTGGCAGTGGAGTCTGCCACTTGGTGTTTTAACCCTGTAAGTCACTGAAGTAAATATTAATCTTCTCCAAAAATAATTTACTTTTTTATAGATGTGTTTTGTAAAGCATCTATTCATACTACTGATGGTAGTAAAGTAACAGTGGTGATACAAACTAAAAGAATAATGAAAGACACCTAACTTCTATAGTTTTTTTGGTCCTTGTTTCATTTTGTTTTGTGCAACAGAGTTTCACTGTGTACCTAAGGTTGACCTTGAGCTCACATTGTAGCACAGACTAGCCTCAAACCTGCAGTGATCTTCCTACCTCAGCCTCCCAGCACTGGGATTATAAGCATGCATCACCAAACTGGCTTAGATTTTCTTTTAAAACAAGTATATTTCAACTTCCTTGAAAAATAAAAAGGTAACAAGAACTTATGATATTTCACACATTTCAAAAATTGCAACATACTTTTCAGAATGCTTTTATTTTTTATTTTTATTTTTATTTTTTTGGTGGTACCAGGGATTGAACTCAGGACCTTGTGCTTGCCAGGGAAGCACTTATTCCAGTGAACATCTCCCCAAACTAAAAATTATAAATTATCAGTGCCTTAATATGTTTTTAAATATGTCAACCTAGGAAAATAAGTAAGTTATGATGAACTTTTATGGCTTGAATTTTATTAAATGTATACTTTAACAGCTTAGTAAAATGAAATTTAAAATTTTCATATCTTTTATTTATACAAAATCAATTATCTTTCAATTTATCTAGAGCTTATGTGGATGCCCGGGTTCAGCCAATCTATGGTGGTACCAATGAAATAATGAGGGAACTGATTGCAAGAGATATCGTCCGTGACTAGTAGACGTCTGCCCACATCCTGGAATCCTATTATAGCTAATCAGACTCTAAATCTTCTCAAGACCAAGTGTAACCTGGGCAAGAAGGAAACATGGCCCGTGTTTTCATGTGCTCTATCTGCAGAGAAAAAAGCCAGACACAGATTAATGCAGTGGATGGAGAAATGTTTGAATCCAAAAGTCAAACCCTCTCATGAAAGGTTTAATTTTTAATTTTTTACATAAAAGTTAAAGATTTTCTAACTCCAGAAGCCTTAACTTACTTCTGAAATTCTAAACTTAAATTCTAAATTAAAAGAAAATATTATATAAATCCTTACAATTGATGTACAGATCATTTTATGTCATCAGGCTATAAAACTATTAATATAGACCATGCACTTGTAAAGGGGAAAATAAGTATACTTTAAAATGTAAAGCCGCTCAGCTATATACGTTGTGCTTGAAATCCCAGAGAACATTGGTCATACTCTGCTACTCTAACCCCCCATTTTTAAGCAGGGAATGGAACCTTTTCTTCAACAAAATATCACATTGTATGCTGTCATGTAATTATTATATCAATTAAAAATAAAATTTCTTTAAATAAAAAAAAAAGCACCTGTTCAGAATGTCTCTGCAATGCTGATAAGCGAGGAGCTGCTCCAGGGGAGGCACGAGCGCACTCTGCATTCTGCCTGGCATCCCCAGCGCACCTTGCTGACCCCAGTCGGAGAGTTGGCTGGCTTCTTGGAGGTATGGACCCTGGGGCTTTAACCCATTTTCATCTCACTTTATTAGAGAAAACAAAAATAACCCATCATCCTTGAATTTCAAAGTGCTCATAGTTATGAAAGTAGTAGCTATTATTTTGTAGCAAAATCTTCATGAGTTTAACAAATATTTTATATCTCTATAAGCAAGGCTGTTTTAAAATGTGATGATAAGAAACAAACTTTTCAAATTATATATTAATTACAATGAGAGAAAGCATTTAAAATAGGAAGTTACATTTGATTTAAAAATTTCAAGTATTTTAAAATGCTAATTTTAAGCTAGTAGCATCACTTAGGTGATTTGTTTTCTTTGTGTATACTGGTAATACAGTGAATCATACCCTTCTAAAATGGAAATGTTCAGTATGCTCAAAACTATGGTTGTTTATATATTTTTCTAATTGTCGTTAATCCTCTCAGTTCCTTGCTTCGGTTGTACTTGCCCTGTGCTATCATGGCTGCCTTGATGTCCAGAATGGATTCAAAACAATTAACTTTCATGGTCATTTTGACTTTGGAGAAGAGCCAGAAATCACATGATGCCAGGCCCAGGGAATAAGGTGGATGAGGACATGCTGCAAGGTCTTTACTTGACAGAATTGCTTTTGGAGTTAATTATATGTACAGATTAAAAACCAGACGATAGGCCGAATAACATATGAAACATATTGGACAAATGCTAAGTTAAGGCACATTTTAAGATGCATGTCTGTATTTGAAAGTTTTGTCTTTTTCTTGTTCTGCCTCTTTATTTCATACATAAAGTTTTTCATATAAAAGACATCACGTAATAGTTAAGATTCTGTGAGCTACTTCCCTTAACATTATAGTTTCAAGGTGCATCCATTTTCCTACAGATAAGTTGCTTATCCTTTATAAGAAGGTAATGCTCCATTGTGCATAAACACCACATTTTCTTTATCTGTTCATCTGTTAATGGACATGTAGCCTATTTCCAAGAGGTAGCTATTATGAATTGTGCTGCTATCCAGATGGGTATACATACACCACTGTGGTACGATGTCCTTAACTCCTGGGGAACATATCTAGGAGGAGAATTACTGGGTCAAAAAGAAGTTTTGTTTTTAGCTTTTGGAGGAATCACAATATTGGTTGTAGCACAGCATTTCTTAATTGGTTTCATAAGTCCTTATAATATTCACTGTACTAGTCCTAGGTATAAACTCAGTTCACAAAATTCCATAAAATTCAACAAACAATATCACCTTGATGTTGGAGATTAATTGACATATTTTTTTTTTTAAAAAGGAAAGTTGGGTGATTTCCATTAGTACTTTGAATCTTGGCCTTAGGATCATAACCAAAGATTTATCTCCTATGATATTTCTTATTAAGCTGGAAACTGAAGTGACTGCAGTGAAACTGAGGAAGGTGCTTGCTTTTGTTCAACAGTCAAAATGTTTGGAACAAGTTTTTCTTTGGTGGAACCAGGGACTGAATTCAGACCCTTGCACTTGCCAGCAAAGTGCTTATTCTACTGAACTGTCTCTCTGGCCCCTGAAACAAATTTTGTATTTAGCCATGATACAGCCAGGGCAAGTCCAGAAGATACAAGTAAAGTACATGAAGACGTTGCTCAGATACGTATGGCTCCTACACCTGCTATATTGCCTTCTGTTTCCCAGCATATACCTATGACATTGAGTATATTATGTAATCACCTGTCAGATGGCACTATCCGCTATAAAGGTACTGTCCACTGTAAAGGCACTGCCTATAAGTAGAGAGCTGCAGCATTATGCCCCTTTCTGGGATGTCAATAAAAGACAACAGTACAAAAAAAGCACTGTGGACTAAACTTCAGACAATACACATGTTAATACATTTTGCCTTTAAAAATTGTTCAGATATACAACTGTATACTGACTCATGGCCAACAGTCTGGCCAGATGGTAAGGAACTTAGAAGAGTATGATTGGAAAATCGGTGACAAAGACATTTTAGGAAGCAGTGTGTACATAGACCTTTCCATATGGGCAAAGGATGTAAAAATATTTCTTTCCCATATAAACGCTCACCAAAAGGTGATATCCGCAGAAGAGGACTTCAATAATCAAATGGACAAGATGACCTAATCTGTGGATAGTGGTCAACCTCCTTCTTCAGCCGTCCCTGTTGTTTCCTAGTGGGCCCATGAACAGAGTGACCATAGTGGCAGAGATGGAGGTTATGCATGGGCCCAGCAACATGGACTCCTGCTCACCAAGGCTGATGTGGCTACAGCCACTGCTGAATGCCCAGTGTGCCAACAACAGAGTCCAACACTGAGTCCCCGATATGATACCATTCCCTGGGGTGATCAGGCTGTAAGCTGCTGGCAGATTGATTATATTGGATCACTTCCATCATGGAAGCAACTGCTCTTTGTCCTCACTGGCGTAGATACACATTTTAGATATAGATTTGCCTTCATGTAATGCTTCTGCCAAAACTCCCATTCATGGATTTGCAGAATGCCTTATTCACCATAATAAAATTCCACACAACATTGCCTCTGACCAAGGAACACATTTTACTGCTAAAAAAGTAAAACAGTGGGCTCATGTTGATAGAATTTACTGGTCTTACCATGTTCCTTACCACCCAGAAGCAACTGCATTGATAAAAAGGTAAAATGATCTTTAAAAGACAGTTACAGTGCCAGCTAAGTGACAGTAGTTTACAGGGCTGGGATAAGGTACTTACAAAGGTTGTAAATGCTTTGAGTAAGTGTCCTTGGTATGGTACTGTGACTCCCATAGCTAGGATTCATGGGTCCAGGAATCAATGGGTGGGAGTAAGAATGGTACCACTCACTGTTACTCCTAATGATCCACTAGCAAAATTTTTGTTTCCTGTCCCCACAACTTTATATTCTGCTAGAGTAAAAGTCCTAGTTAAAAAAAAAAGGTGTGGTGGCTTATACTAAGCAAAACAATGATACCATTAAACTAAAAGCTAAGATTTTCCCCTGGTCACTTTGGTCTCCTCATGCCTCCTGGGAAACAAGCTAAAAAAGGAGTCACAGTGTTGTTAGGGGTGATTGAGCCAGATTACAAAAAAAAAAAAAAAAAAAAAAAATTAGAGTACTACTCCATAATTATAAAACACACACACACACACACACACACACACACACACACACACATATATGAGAGAGAGAGAGAATATAAGCAATCCCTTAGAGCACCTCTTAATATTACCATGCCCTGTTGTTAGAGTTAATAAAAAACTATAACCTAATACAGGCCCAATGACAGATGGTCTAGAGTCTTCAAAAATAGAGATATGGGTAACACCACCACCAAAAAGAAAAAAAAAAGACCAGTTGAGGTGCTTGTTAAAGGCAAAAAAACAACAAAAAAACCAAAAAAAAAAGCAGTAAAAAATATAGTTCTAAAAACCAGATACAACTCTGTGATCAGCTACAAATAATGATTATAATTATGCTAATTCACCCCATGTGATTCTGTTATAATATTAATAGGTTTACTACCAGTTCTTAAAGATTATTAAACATGCATTAATTTTAAAGTTATGATATAATTAAGCATAAGCATCAAAAAACTACCTTCTATTTTTGTAAGAAAATTAGTGCATTTCTGTTTGTAAACAAGGTAGTTATAACATGTTAGGTTCACTAATATACATATATTAGTATCTGGAGACTGGCTTAAAAATATGGCTAGTTGCTGAGTTAAGGGGTGGATTGTAGTGGTTAATACATTGTGTCACTTTATGAAGTCAAGCTTAACTAAATCAGTTCAATAATTCCACACCCCTGGGCATGGAGCCCCTTCTTAGGGTCACCATACAGTGACCTCCAAAGCTTAGGCTGAATCCTTCAGTCTCCAGTGTGTACAGACACTCTCTATGTGCTTCTTCATCTGACTCTATGGCTGACCATCCTAAGCCAATCTTATAATTTCTTACACATTTATGCATCTTGTGTTATATATGTTCCTTGTATTATATCTGTTCCTCTAGTAAACACCTAATACATCCAAATTGTCCTCTCAAGAGTCAAGATAAACTTCTAGTTAAAGTGAGCTTAAGGCCAGCCTGAACTGCATAGTGAGACCCTGTCTCAAAAAAGACAAAAATAAAAAAATAAAAAATAAATAAAATAGTTGCCTAGTCCCAAATTTCAACAGCACAAGATATAACACTTCTATTCCAAAAGGCAGAAATTGAAATCCCAATAAAAAAAAAAAAAAAATAGAAGAGCATTCTTCACAGAATGAGAAAAAGTCACCCAAATTCATATGGAGTCAGAAGAAACCAAGAATAACAAAATCAAGCCTGGGTGACAAGAGGAAAGTAGGAGACATCACAACTGCAGATTTCAAATTATATTACAAAGCAACAGTGATAACAGCATGGTAGCTAGGTATGGTGGCACATGCTTGTAATCCCAGCACAGATATTAGGATCTCTGTGAGTTGGAGTCCAACCTGGACTATGTAGTGAATTCAAGGCCAACCTGAACTACAAATCAAGATCCTGTTTGAACAAAACAAAAAAAATCTAGCGTGATAACTAGCACAAAAACAAGTATGTGAATCAATGGAACAGAATAGAGGAAATATAAACTGTTTAGTAAATGGTGGTGGGAAATCTTCCACATGCAGAAGATTGAATGTAGGCCCATATATCTCATCAAGTACTAAAGTAAAATCAAAGTGGACCAAAAAAATCTAAATGTTAAAATAGAAACATCTGATCTTAGATTATAAAATAAGAAGGATGCTTGAAGACATAGGCATAGGCAAGCACTTCCTAAACAGAACCCAAAATGTACAAGAAATAACATCAAGAATCAACAGATAAGATTAAATGAACCTGAAAAACTTCTTGACAGCAAATGAAACAGCCAACAGAATAGAGAGTCTACCAACTGGGAAAAAAATATTACCAAAAAGTCCTTAAATAGAGCACTAATATATAGGATATATAATGAAGTCAAAAAATTAGGCACCCAAATAAAAAACTCAAATAATGGGCAACTAAAATGAATCAGTACTTCACGATAGAAGCCCAAATGGCCAATGAATACATGAAAAAATGCTCACATCACTGACTGCTAAAGAAACGCAAATTAAAACAATGAGATTCCATCTCACTACAGAAAGAATGGAGTTCCATCACAATGCTGGACAGGAATGGAGACAATAGAGAGAAATCTTTACTGTTCTTATCTTAAAGGGAAGTATATAGTTTGCCCATTATGTATGAGTTTTTAATGTTTTTTTCTTAAATAGGGCTTTAAGATTTATGGAGGTTCCTAATCTTAATTTGATATGTTTTAATCATTAATGAGTATTCATTCTGCCAAATACTATAATTTTTTTTACATCAATACAGTGATCATGTAGTTTTTCTTCTTTGGCCCATTAATAAACTATGTGTCTTAGTCTATTCCTGCTGTTATAAGAAAATATGTATACCAGTAACTTATAAATAATAGAAATATATTTGTAACAGTTCTAGAGACTGAAAAATCCAAGATGAAAGTGTTGGCAGGTTCACTGACTGTAAAGGACCAGCCTTTGCGCCCAAGATGGCACCTTGGACATTGTCCTCTGTTGGAGATGAACACTGCACCCTTGCATGGCAGAATGGCATAAAGTCAAAAGCCAACTAGCATTCTCTTAAGGTCTATCATGAGAGAAGAACTCTTCTCTTGGTGTTGCATTGAGGATCAAGTTTCAACATGTATTTTGGGATACAAAACAGTCGAAAGATAACACTATTTTTATTTTGGAGACAGGGTCTCTTTGAGTTGAATTTGGATTTGAAATATTGAACCAGCCTTATACTTGACATTAACCCTATTTGGTCATTGTTTTATTCTTTAAACACATTGTTTCTTTTAGTTTAAAAACAGTCCACTAATAAGTTTTGTGTCTTTACTTATAAAGGATGTGGCACCATAATTTTCTTTTCATGTACTTTCTAGTTTTATCATGGTAATGCTGGTGTCATAAGGTAAGTGGGGGATTATTTTTGCCTTTTCCTGCATTATAATTTGCTAAAGGAAAATAATCATGGTCATTTATCTTGTAGAATGTCCATCATTACTGATTTTATTCATTCATTTCTCATGGATTCTATTCCTCTATTTTCTGTGTCTCCTGAAAACTGATATATTTAAAGGCTTAATTAGATTGACACTTAGTCTTTTTGCCCACATAACTTAACAAATAGTATTACTAATATTCTACATCATATCATAAAACACATAATTAGCTCCTTATTTTTAATAATTCTGAAATTCATCAATGGATTCTGATAGTATTAGTCTGATGATGCCAAAAACTTCCCTATCAAGATATTAACATCTTGGCCAGGCGTGGTGGCGCATGCCTGTAATCCCAGCACTCGGGAGGCTGAGGCAGGAGGATTGTTGTGAGTTTGAGACCAGCCTGAGCTACAGAGTGAGCTTAAGGCCAGCCTGAACTGCATAGTGAGACCCTGTCTGAAAAAGACAAAAAAAAAAGATATTAACATCTTGGTTTCTGCCCTGATTAATTTATAAGGTCTGTTATTTCATTACAGTTGCAAAAACTACTTCACCAATTTTTTACTCCTTTTATAGTTATTACCATTCATAAAGAACTTTCATCAAGTTTGTGCTTACCCTGTATGTCTATTGGGCCACAGAGGAGTCAGAAGTTGAGATACAGAAGTGCAAGAGGTTTATTGAGAGGTAGTAAGTATGGCAACAAAAAAAGGACAAAGTCATACTGGCCATAGAGAAAAGAATCTCTGACCATGAAGTGTGTTTGGCAAAATCTTGCCCAGTCCAGTGGGGAGTTGTGGAATAGATTGCCCATTAGCTAGAAAGCCCAACTGGCCTCCAGTTCCCATCTATTGTCCCAAGACTGCCTAGAAGAACAATGTTCCTGTTCAAAAGTAGATGTGAATCTCATAGGTGCCAACATCTGGAGGCTGTCAGCTGTATTTTTTACAGTAAAATGCATGGTCTTTCTTGAAGGGTAATCTAGGAATAGCATGTACATAGATATCATAAGATACAATTTTTAAATGACATTTAGAATAAATTCTTGATTTTTTTCATTTTATTAATGTTTGATTTGTTGAGTGGGTGTTGTAGCAACTTCTAGTGGCAAGGACTACAAAAATTTTAATATTTTTGGTTAATTGCAATGATTACTCTTTTTAATTTGTAGATTGTTTCATCTTAGGCCAATAAGAGCCCTTCCAGCTTTGTTCCTGTTTTTTATATTTATTATGTAAAATATAAAACATAAAACATACAGATAAATGCTTAATGAATTATGTATTACCCATCTGTGGCAGTTGTCAATTCATGATCAATCTTTAGCAACCAATACATTCTTACACCTCTCACAGATTATTTAAAGTCAATGCTAGAGCTGGGTATGGTGCTCCACAACTGTAATCCCAGCACCTGGGAGTCTGAGGCAGGAGAATTAGTGTGAGTTTGAGGTCAACCTAGGCAACATTGTTCCAGGCCAGTCTGAGCTATGTAGAAAGATCTTACTTCAAAATAAATAAATAAATAAATACCAGATATCATATAATCTTGAGTATTATTAACATAACCCATTATTTATGAAAGTATCTTTGTTATCTGGTATAGCAACATTTCCATTTCCTATTATGTACAATTTCTACAGAGAAGTAATATCAGATATCTCAAAATATCTCTAGTTTTATTTATTGGAATATTTTCTGCTATATCAATTTTTTATTTTTGCATTCTCTTTCTTTAAATCATATTGATTATTGAAATTTACACTTTTTATTTTTTCTTTAAAGCTATATACACCAGTATTTTATCTTATCATATCTCAAGAGCAGTTATATTCCATTTTAAAGAAGAAAATAATGTCAGATAGAGGGATTTCTTTTGCAAGAAACAAGACCCAAGTTAATTTTGGCTTAAATAATGAAGGCTCAAACAATCTAGAAAATTGAAAACTGGTTGAGCAGCTTACATTTGTCATGATGGACCCACTTTACTGTTGCTTTGTATTCCCCTGTTCTGTCATTTAAGGAATAGCTCCAACTTTGAAAGTAGCTTCTCTAATGGGTAGGAGATGTACTTTCTTTTTCTTGTATAGGGTAAGAATGTACTGCTCCACATTTTGGGTATAAGAACTGAAATTCATTCTGAAGAGGTTAATTTTGGTCTCAAGGCTGTGAACCAATGATAATGGCCAGGGAAATAAAATGTGTGATTTAATACAATCCATTTAGAGTCCTCTTTTGGAAATGGAGGTAGGAACAGACTCACTCTGGTAATTCATTATTGCTAATCTCATGGTGTCTTAAATATATTTATGTGTTAAGATACACAAGTCTTCCAAAGTATAAAACTGGAATTGTTTATGTTGATAGACATGCTCTTTCAGGTTCATGTTAAGTCAACTTGAGGTCATCAGTCAAATAATTTTTTGATAATTTTTTAAAATAAAAAATTGTGTGATGTGCATACTATATATGTACCACTATAATTAGAGATGGTTAGACATTAAACAGTCCATGCAATGTCACAAACTTCTTCAATGACATCCCATTAGAGAACAACAAATTAGATAAAAGCTTCTTTATATACTAGGTAGAGGTGATTGACTAAAAAGATTATTCTATACCAAAATGGAGATTTACATGTGTTACAAAATGTCATCATGATTGTCATGCTAAAATAGTATGTATCACTTTTGCTCTCATATTTTCTCTTTAAAACTACATAACTATTGTCTCTTAATATTCTACAGGGATTCAACTACTAGAACATCCATAGTTGGTAAGAAATAACGGTTCTCTGACTATATATTATGAAAAGCTTAACATTCAAATAAAATTATAATTAAGCTCATGGCTCCCACTGTAATACTAACGTCACTGATCTTGGATGTTCAATAACTCAGGCTTAGAGAACTAAACTTGAAAGATAGATGGGCTAAAAAAGACAGCCAATATTGTGGCCCTGGCCCTCTGAGGTCAATGAAGACTCAGTATATGAGGGTACCTTTTCTTTGAGAGCTAACAACTATTGTGAGTCTCCCAACCTTCTGATGAGGAAGACCGTTGGACTGCAGAGGATGAAAATCAACAATGTATAGTGTGCCTAAGAAGAATCCCCAAGGCAGAAAATGCTCCCAAGCTTTCAGAGAAAGCAACTTGTTCAAGTAATGGCAGTGACTCATCCTAATAGATGACACTGACAGAAAACCTGAGCATTGTTGTACATGATTCCATGGTAAACCCCAAGGAGATTTAACTAGTCTTGATAGCAAGAGGCTAGTTTTGATTAATACAGGTTTTACTTTAACTTGGTCTAGAGCATTCAACAGATGCACAGCAATCCTGTGTAACCACAAGATGTAGAAAGCAATGCCATAACAAGCTAGATGTAGGAAGGAACTTCAATCAGGAACCACTTCTGGCAATTTCTAGCTATACATGTAATGGATCACTTATGAGTCATTAAGAAAAACTAGATAAAATCTATGAAATGTCAACAAAAATTCTTAAATTCATTGGGTAAGATCAGCTAAAACTAGAGAGGCTTATGACAAAATGTCAGGGGGCTGGAGAACTAGCTCAGTGAACTAAAGCACCTGCTTAGTCAAGCTTAGGAAAGCACAGGGACAAGCTGTTCAATCCCCAGCACCACATGCCACACTCCTTGGAGTGGACTGACCTGGCCACAGTGTCAGTGTAGCGGCACATGCCTGTAATACTAGTGCTGGGGAGGCTGAAAGCAGAGGGATCACTATGAGTCCAAGCTGGGTTAATGACACTCTGCAACAACCATACATATAAAAAAAAAAAGTCAGACTGTCAATAGAGAAATCACTATTCCACTTCCATAAAAGCTGACTCTTTCCCAAACCCGCTTTTCCACTGTAGTGTTCCTGCTTTGATTATACATGCTCTAATTTCTTTTTAAAAAGTGTTTATCTTACAAAGTCTGAGTTATCATGCTGAATAAATCAATGATAATAATGCTAGGTTTTTTTCTATTAGGACCCATCAGATCAACCTCAAAAAGAGAGTTCCTAATTCAAAGAAACAAAAATGAGACTGATTTTTTTTCCTTCCCTTTTTATTCAATCTAGGCTACAAGCTGGTTGGCTGGTATCACCCACACCCAAGATGGGTCTTTCCTCTTCAGTAAATCCATCACTGAGATACACCCACAACAATGCTGAGCCAATCAGCTGGGCATTTCTTGCTCATGTTGACAAAACACTTAACTGTCACAAGGACTGTATGTGTAACACTTTCAGTGAGTCCCCAAGAAATTGCCGTAATGTTTATATTTCATATGACTTGAAAGAGATATTGGAAATTTTTTTTTTCAATTGCAGAGGTTTCTGATCAGCACTTGAGGATATACGTATTTTTTGATTTATTTTATTGAACAAATAGCAATGAGACAGTTTCAAAACTTATTAGTAGGACAGTTTCAATAATTAATACATTGCATATTGTTGTCTTTGTAGTGGCTATTCATAGTACAAGATGCAGACATGGAAGATATACCCATTGATAGACTAGGGAGTAAATATTCTAGAAGCAATATGTTCATCATTTAATTCTTATGTAAATATCCTCAGTAGCTCCATTATTTTCTCTGAAATGTAGATTTAACATTCCTTAATTTGCATCAAATTAAGATTTGGTTCAAATCTACCTTAACATTATTTTCTGCCCCATTAATGGTGAAAATTGCATTAATATGTTTAGCAGTCTAAATACCTATGGGCATATGTATACAGCAGGAAACATGGAATACTGCAACAAAAATCTCTTTTAAGCTTTTTTTCTTGTTTGAAATCCCCACCCTCAGGGAAGAGGACGACTTCAAAACTAATGGAGCTCAGGTCAGAGAGTGATAGAAGAAAATAACAGAAAATACATAGGGACTTCATGGTGCTGTTACACCATTTCTGGGCTTCTTTTACTGCGTTTATTTCATTGACTTTGTTTTATTTTTTGTCTTTTTTAGACAAGTTCTCACTATGCACTTTAGGCTGGCCTTGAGCTCACTTTGTAGCCCAGGCTGGTTTTGAACTTGCAATTATCCTCCTGCTTCAGCCTCGAGAGTGCTGAGATTACAGGCATGCAGCATCATGCCTGCCCTTATGGACTTTGAAGTGCAAAAAATAGCACCAACCTGCTTATTATAGCACTTTATTACATGATTGTGAGGTCATTCAGACCTCTGAAACTTTAAATTGAAAAAAATATGTTTTAGAAGAAATACATGAGAATTAAGTTTTTAAAGTATGTTTATTTTGATCTTTTTGATTTATGACATGAAGCCTATGTTTATCCTTATTCAAATGAGTTTTTAATTTTAATATTTTTGGTCTAAAAACTCAAGGTTTCTGAATCTACCATCAAGAAATCCTTTATAAATAAAGCAATCCTTTCAAAAATTAATTTTTGTTGAAGTCAAACCCACCCTCAGGAGCATATACTCAAATACATGTTTTTGGTGATCTTTGACAAAATTATGCACTCATTTGACTTCTACTATTATCAAGATACACGATATTTTCTTCACCCCGCATAGCAATACCAGTCAGTTTCACTCACCCTGTTCTAAACAAGAACTGCTCTGCTGTCTGGTTAGATTTATGTTTCTAGATCTTTTGTCAAGTGGGGTCATATGGTATTTACTTTCTTTGGTGCCTGGTTTCTTTCATTCAGCATATGTTTATAACTCATCTGTGAGATTGTTTTTTTAATCAGTAGTTTCCTTTTAATTCTGAGTAGTATTCCATAATGGAATATATGGGTATTCCACAATTTATTTACCCCGTCTTAGGCAGTGGATCAGAGTTGCTTGCCATTTGAGTCTATGTTGAATAAAGTGCTTGTGAATATTTGTATGCACAGGGAGTAACCTTTAAATAAGTTCTCTTGTAAATCATAGGTAGTTCAATCCCCATCCCTGGTTCTAAGAATCCTATGACTTGTTATTTATTGCTTATCCTTCACCTGGTCTGTCAAATCAGCTAAGTCTATGCTGAACAGAACCGTTCCCCTTAACTCTGCTGTTTCTTCTATTCCACTGAGTAAACCTGATCATAACACAATACTAGCATTTGACAATGTCACACAGTTGTCTTGGCCGTAGAAATATACAGGATTAAATAGTAGGAGCGTCCAAACTGGTTTTTCATTTTATGAGAGGGAGTGAGGAAAGAATTCTAGATGGGCTTTTCACCAGTGTTCAGCATTTAGATAATCAATTTCATGAAGCTTCATTTTTTTTCCCCAATCTGGAAAAGAAATAAAACACTGCAGAATGTGAGAATTAAAAGTTTATCTGCATTTATGTGTTGAGAATTATGTCCTAGGTTCTGGGAATAGAGCAGTGGGCAAAATAAAAGGGCCTGACCTCATGGAGTTCATTTATATGCTAATTAGGAAGATGGCAGAAAATATATATATATTAGAGTCGATAATGTGATAAGTGCTATGGAGAAAGATATAGCAGGGAAAGGAGACAAAAGGTTATAATTCATTCTTGGCTTAGAGTTGCTTGAAACTAGAGATTGATCTTTCTCCCCTATCTTTCATGTTATCTTAGTGTCAGCTGTACTTAAGTGCTGCGCCAGTGTTTCCAGAATGGAAGGAATGACTAAAAACCAGTGTTGAGAAGTTTATCTCATGAAATCATCGTGATACTGCTTACCTGGACACTTTCACTTGCTTCCAGACAGATAATATTTATGTCAGCAGGAACAGTGCCCTTCCACTCTCCTTGTTTTTGTTGGATCATTAAGTAGCCTATTCTTACCTTTTCTTGGAACTCAGAATTCTTTAAACTGTGTTTTCTAGAGTATGACATATTCTAAAGATACATGCATTTTCAAGCCCTTGTTTTATGATTAGTATGAGAAACAGTCTCACGAATGATTTATTAAGTCAGGTTTTTTGTTTGTTTATTTGTTTTGTATTTTGAGAGGGTTTTCCCTTGTGAGGCGTAGGCTGGCCTTGAACTTGCTTAAGTAGCTCAGGCTGTCTTCAAACTCCAGGTGAAAATACTGGACACCCAAAGTTAAAGGGGGAAAAGCGGATTTAGTTCACAGTTTATATAGATTTCAATCTATAATCAGTTGGTTCCAATGAAGGGTGGCACATGGCAGACAGGGAATAGTTGAAGGTAGTAGAAGACAGCAAAAGCAATGAGAGAGAGAGAGAGACAAGACTTTCTGTCCCTTATTTAGTATCCAGTCTACTAGAATCAGTGTGGTGCCAATCTAATCAGTGGACTGACCCAGCAATCACCCACCCTTAATTCCAGCATCCTCAATCCCTGCATTGCATTATGAATTAGTCACATACACTAGATTCAGGCACTTCTGGAAAACTCTATGACTGCATGAAATTTGGGGGGTACATCTAGACACAAACCCTAATAGTAATACTCCTGTCTCAGCCTCCTCATTGCTGGGATTACAGGTGGGTGCCACCATGCATGTGTATGTCAGTTTGTACAATAAGAAGTTTTGATATTCTACAGTAACAGGAAAAAAGGCCTACTTATGGGACAGGTAATTAAGTCATGCTTTAGAATAGTATTAGGTGTCAAGGGACAATGCTTAATATTTAGTTAAGTGGGATAAAACAGTGTGCCATCTCACACATATAAAATACAACCGGCCTTCTGAATGATTGCAATGTATCTTGTTTTCAACATGTTTTACATCAAACCCATATTATTGTATTAGTCATTCCCATACTATTTTAAACAACCATAAAATATAAAAGGCAAAATTTTCATTGTCATTCAACTAATTTAGGTACCTGAACTCGACGACACAATCCAACACAGTCCAGCATTCCACAAAAATAGTGAGTTATCTGAAGAAGTTGTCGACGATAGCCATTTACAGCTCAACTTACTATTATGGCCCCGCGGTGTATACCTCATTTTTATACTTCTCTGCTGGATGGTTAAGACCTAGATAGAGCAAGACCTATATACCAACACATGTACTTTTTGTTTCTTATGAGGTCAGTGAAGTCCCCTCAGGGTTTATCTTGTAGTCCTGTACCTTATTCTGTAGATCCTTTGACTGGTGTAGACAAAGGAAGGGGTATAGAAAGGAAGAATCATGATGTGTGTGTATGGACAATATAGTTGGGATAGATAATGCCATGCTTCTACATATTCTATGAGGGGCAAGATTTGCACTAATGGTGGTTGGACAGGATATTATGTCGGCTTCTAGTACTATGGACAACCACTAGGAAAATAACAAGGTAGAAAGTATTAATTATTGAATCTTTGATGTAATTCAGGTATAAAAAATAAGATACGTAAACAGCTACACTCTCTTAATTTACTGATTAGAGACATATGCTATAATAATGTAAGTTAAAAAAAGTCTGTAAGTATAATATCATGTATGCACCTTCTATGATACCAAAACATTATGAAAACAGTTTGCAATGTATTAATTTATCAAATCCATCTTGTCAAGCTATCTTAAAAAAAAAAAGGAAAAATTTTCCTAGGTGATGACTTGATAGTGTAAAATATTTGAGGTCTACAAAACATGATAGAATGAAGACCTAGTTAGAAGATAAAAATAAACCAGAGTATTGGAAGCAATAAATCTGTGAGAGTGTAAGAACAAAGTAGGTACATATGAAAAACTACTTTGAATTGCTTGTGTAATTCTAAAGCTTAAGGCTGGGGTCATTCATCATAAACATCACAAGAGCGGGGACTTGGTCTACTGCTGTCTTTATGTTCAATAAACCATGGAAAATGCACAAATACTTTGTTTTGCTAATGAGTAATTATTTTGCAGGAGAAAACGTAACCATCACATTTTTCCTTTCACTCCACAGTTTAACCAATCCAGTTGTATATATTCTTTGCATATAGCATAATACATACTACCTCTTCTCAAGGAAAGTACTGCCCTGTTTTCTGAAATCTTAGAAATGCTAGATGAAATCTAAAATCTTTGAGTAAACACATTTGACTTAGACTGCTATGAAATAAACTTTCAGTACTTTCATCTTTGTGTTTCTGTTCTTAAGGCCATGGCAGTTCTATGCTAAATATCAGCAGTTTCTGATTTTCTTATTTTCATAACACCATTAGTGCACAACTTTTCATCTAGTGTTGGCAAATCAATATTTTCAAACCCTGACACTGTCTCATACTGAGGTGTAATTATTATTCTGGGTCATTTTAATAAAGTATTCTTTCCATTAAACACAGTTTGTCATAAAAATTACACCAACAGTGTACTGGGAATCTCGGGAACAAGGTGTTGGTTTTCCGATTCCAGTAATACTTGGGGAATTATGTCTTGTTGAGATCGCATGTGCCCGCGTCTCCTGCAAAGCCCTGGAGACCTTATGCACTCGGTAAGGTGGGAATACTGGCCGCCTTCTGGATCTAAAACCCCGGCGTCCCTAGGTCCTACCCGCGGCAAGGCGCTCAGGAAAGCTGTCACCTGTCCCTGAAGGGCTGGCAGAGTGGAGACCGGAGAGCTGGGCGCGGGGCTCGGCGGGCAGATGCGGGACCCGGGGTGCCGCGCAGACCTAGCGACGCTTGCCCCGAACGCTCCTGGATTCTCCTTTTCAACCCCGAGCCGCCCTAGCTGGAGCCACGCTCTTCCGTCGCCTACTTTGGGACCCCTCTGAGGCCGTATGGAACTACGACTTGGGTTCCGAGCGCAGAACGCGGCGGGCCGGGACGCGCGGGTGACAGCTGTGCGCAGCGCCCGCCAAACTCGCGCCTTGGCGCGGGGCGCGCAGCACAGAAGCAGCCGCGCCGAGCCGCAAGTCGCCGGGCCGAGCTGTCTGCTGGCCGAGGGAAGGCGGGGGCGGGAGCGCAAGGCCGGCCAGCGAGCTCGCTCCGGAGGCCGCGGCGCCGCGCGCCGGCCGCTTCCAGAACGCTCCGGCCGTGGCCAGGCCCCGCCCCGCTGGGGCTTCCCCGCCGCCTCTCATTTGCATGGCGCGGCCCCTCCCCCGCGGCCATTGGCCGGCGCCGGCGCCGCCCCCTCCCCCGCCGCGCAGGGTTCCGTCCCGAGCAGCCTGGAGCTGCGGGCGGCGGCGGACTGTTAAACCGCGGCGGCCGGGCGGGAGCGAGGCACGCGCAGAGGAGGCGGCGGCGCCGCGGGCGGGAAGCGGGCGGGCGGCAGCGAGAGACCGTCTCTGCGGCCCCAGCACAGCCTGAGCGGCGGTGCGGCGCGGCGGGGAACCAGGGCGCCCCAGCAGGCGAGTGGCCGGCGGCGGCTCCGCGGCGGGCTAACGGGGTGGGTCTCGGCGGCCCGGATCGGGCAGCGCGGGGCGGGAGAGTGAGGACCGCCACGACAGTCCCCGAGTCCTTTGGGCCGTCGGACTCCGAGCTGCGGCACTAGATCGTGGTCTAGGGTAGCAGTCGGACCGCAGCCAAATTTAAACGGCCAAATCCAACAGCCTTGGCAGGAGCTGGGAGGAGGGAGGAGAGGTGGAGGGCGGGGCGAGGGCGGGACCATGGCGGTCACGTGTGATGGGCGGAGCTTGGCAGGCTTCCCTTTTGTTTTGTCTGGCGCGTGCGCAGAAGCGTCACACGTGGTCGCGGGGCCGCCCTAGGGTTCTGTGGCCGCGGTTCACCTCGGGCGGGTGTGGTGCGCGCTGTTTTTTTGGCAGCTCGTAGGCGGAGTCTGCTGAGACGCGACCTCGTTTCTGTTTTGTTTATTTCGTTCTTTATTTTAGGCGGGCATTGATTTGACCTTTAGGTTTAGTTGGGATTAAACGGAATCGGATTCTAGAAGACCCTTGAGGAATGGCACCTGAAATTGTCGTTGCATATGCCGGCCCATCTGGCTGGAAACCCCGAGAGTGTTTGATGGCGCAGAACGAAAAGCTGCAGGCTTTGATCATTTCAGAAACTGCAGGAAAGAAAGGACGAGGCAGCTTTACAGCCGGGACCGCGGGCACCCTGGGCTTCCTATCTCCGGGCGTCCCTCTGTCCGTGCCCTGCTCCTCTCCGAGAGAGACTCCGGAGGTTTCTCTACTCTGTCCCGGTGGAAGCACTTTCTGTTTGAGATTCCTAAATTTAACAGCAGTCCTGTGCCGGCGAGGTTCAAGAAACCAGCGTCCTTCATCTTTTCTCAGTTTCCTTAACTTTGTGCTGAGTGGGTCAGTAGAAAGGAAAATTTTAATACCGACTGGGTCGAACAGGTTAGCCTCAAATCCCTAGTGAAATATATTTGTGAATGTGCTGTACAAGGCACACCAGGCTGTGTCCTTGACTAAGAAACGGGCTGTAAAAGATCAGTATGGCAGAAAACCCTGACTTTGTGGAATGCAGACTGCTTGAGGAAGGTTTCTCCGGGTGGTTCCTGCCTCTTCTGATCTTTAGCCCTTAGCTCGGGCAAGTCACAACCTCTCATCTCAGATCTGTTTCCTCTTATAAATCATTTCATAATATGGGCCTGTCTTAAGAGACTGTTAGGTAGCTCAATTGTCTTGGTAGAAATTACTGTAATCTTTACCAACACTGCAAATACAGAAATGACCAGATTGTACAGTTGTGTAACAAAAGTTAAGTTTTGAAAAATCCAGCTGGTGGACTAGAGTGACTAAATTATGAAATAGGATAGATGTGACTTTCTCAAAATCTGATGTAACTACTGTCTTTCATTCTTTCAGTTTTCAATTACTTAGAGCTGTGTCAAAGTCTCCCACTATTTTCTTCACAGCTTTAAATAGGTTATCATTACTTCCATTCTGCAGCCTTTCTAGAGTAATTTTTATGTGAAATGCTTTTTAATCCAAAACAATTCGCGTTGATTTTTACTTTTTAATTTTGCTTGGTAATAAGGGCTTTGTTCAAATGACAATTGCTTATGTTAAATCTTATTACAAAATAATTTGGAAACCAGAGAAAAATACAAATAAAAACATAAGTTGTTTGTGTTCTTTATTTTCTCATAATGTGTATTTTTCTTAAAACGGATCATATAGGACCTTCATTTGAACAAGAAAAATTTCCATTGTATTAAGTGTATTAGAAAAAATACTTAATAGCTGCTTAACATTTCATTATGTACATATCATATTTTAAGTTTTTCTATTGGTAGACTATCGGGTTGTTTCATTAACAGTGTACATTTAAGTACAGGTAGTGGCCTTCTATATAAGGAAATTGAAATTACCCTCTACTCTCCTTAGATTTGTAGTTTTGTTAAATTTTTATTTTTATTTTTCCTCCTGGGTCAGAGTCTAGTTGTTTTTAAGGCTTTTATAAGTTTACCAATTTACTTTTCAGAATGTATTACACTAGTATAGTGTTATGAGCATGACTTTTGTTTGTTCATCATCTAGTTTTAGCTTTAAGAGGAAAAGCCTTACTTTATTTTTGTTAATTTTTAAAAATATATACCTGTAGGATATGTCTTATTTTCTAGCTTATTGTAAAATACTTAAGAGGAAAATGCTTCATGCAGGATGCACTACAAATCACATAGTGGGTACACAATAAAAAATTACGAATTAACTATTAATATTCAAGTTTTGTAATTATGAAAGATCAGCAGTTGAGTCTTTCGATTGTGACTGCATTGCTAGCCGTAGGAACAATGTTTGATTCCCTTGAATACTTTGCTACTTCAGGTGTGTGTCACTGATGTCATTGTAGTTGTCTATTAAAAGTTCCAACCTCCTATTTTCCAACTGCTGAATTCAAATGTTTGATGTACTTTTGCTGCCATTTATCATAATTGAAGACTTTTGCCTTCTTTACCCATTATTCTAGGGAATTAAAGTTTACTATATGAGCATTGTAATTTCACTTGCAGCCTTCTTGAACAAAAAGATTCCTAAGTTCTAAAGTTAATTGTTTTATTGTTCAGATTGTTCTTGACAGCCCTCCTGTGATTGCCTGTAGCATAGGTCTGTCACATGATCCTTATATGTAGTATGCAGTACTTTATGTCTTTAATGTATCCTTTCAGTTACCTCTTGCTCATGTCTTTTTCAATTTGTCCATAATGTATCAGATGTTAGTTAAAGAGGCAGGTAACTGTCCTTAAGGTTTAGAATTAATTTATAAGCTTCAAGAAATGGGGCTCGTTTACAACACAGGTGACAGTTTGTAGTTAACCAGTCTTCAAAGCATATCATCTCGTCTATCCTTAACAGTCTTTACTGCCTTATGGTACTATGATGGAATGTTATACAAGGACCCTATGTAAAAAAATATAACCTAATCTTACTTTCAGTATGTTAGATTTGTAAAGTCAAAGAAAATATATTATTTCTAAAAACATTGTTTTTTTTTTCTTTTAAATGTTGTACTGAATAGGTTTTTCCCTGAACTGAGATCTCACTCTCCAGTTATGTACATTAAGCACCCAACAAATGTTAATAAAAATGGTAGTATACTTACTAGTCGAGAGTCTGCTACGGAAATTGAAGACACTTCACAGATGAAATTTTTAGTACTTAATGTTATCTTTTGGTTCTTAAAAACACTCATTCTACATAGGTGTAGTTCATTTTATTGAAGCTTTATTAGTATCTTTAAATTATTAACTTTTTCTTTGCAAATTTGAAGCTTTCTTTCCAGCCTTATAATACAAATTCTTATATATGCCATTTGTAATAATTTTTAAAAAATATATTTGGTAGTAGGTTATTAACCAGCATTTACCTACATTGATAGATTGAAGCCAGAATTTATAGATTGAACAAATGTAAATTCTGGCATCCAAATTAATGTACACAGAAAAAACAATGACTCGTTTATATTCCTATGAGTCATTCACTTATATAACTGAATAGTAATAATTCTACTTGAAGTATGACCTGTTTGATGTGTTATGTGGCCACCCAAGTGGCTTTATCTTTAATTAAATTCCTTTAGTCTTCAAAGAGAATTCCTTTTTAGGCATAGTTTTTAAAGTGGAAGCACTTCTTGCTTATAAACATCTTTGAATTTAGAAGAAGAGATTTAACTATAACCTGGTAATGCCAATCACTGCAGCATTTTCTGCCATAATTGAAAATTCTGAAAATGTGCAGAGAAATCATTGAAACTGCAACACTCTGGTTTGTATCTCTAGCTTCCATTACAGAAGATCCTATGTTTAGAGGAATAAAATTGTTCCAAAGTCAACTATCCTATTATTGTTGTATTAATGAGATTTTCCATTTATGTGTACAAGTTAGAAAATGTGAGGCCTCTTAGATGATAACAGTCATCTTTTTATTAAAAAGATCTGAACTTTTTCCTACAGTTGTTTGTACTGTGATTGGCATGGGTTTGCAGTTTGAACATTCGCGTTACAAGTGTGGAGATAATTAAGATTGCACTGTGCAGGGTTCTTTTCTGTCACTACTATTAGTACTCTTCATTTCTTTATTTCTGTTTTTGGTTTAAGAGTAAATATGCATTGCTCTTGATGCTTTTATTCTAGTTTTACTACTCTGCAGTGAAAATAATTGGATTTTTTTTTTTTAAATAATTGGATTTTCAAGATTTTTAATTAAAAGTAAATTTAATGTTCAGTGTAGATTTGTATGCTTTCTCTGGACTGTATAAAATGTATGTATGCATTCTAGAATACAGATACAAAATAAAATTTTAGAAGGTGAGAATCATTCTTGTAGAAGAATGATTCTTAGATTTTCAACTTTAACTTTGATGATAGACTTGAGTTAGCAAATGTTTTTAATTTTCTTTGGAAAATTTGTCAAAAATGTTTGTCCCATATTACATTAAATTCTGAAGGCTTGGCTATTAAGTATCTGAACCAACTCAGTAATTATTATATTGGTAATTATTATATACATACAAGTTTTACTATAGTTCAAGATATCCAGTGTATTTAATTAATGCTAAATTCATAAATGTGAATGATTTATGAATCTTAAAAATACAGATTTCAGTCCCCCCAAAAAAATCACATTAAATTCATGGAAGCATTCTGGAAACAAGGGCACAGACTTTTATTTATAATAATACAACTTCAAAACAACAAATTCTTTCCTTAATTCTCAGTGAATGCTCTTTGGATTAAATTTTTGGCTAAAATGTTATACACTTAACCATGTAATCCAGACCATTGTTCTACTGGATTAGTTTGGTTTTATTTATAATAATGAAATTTAATTTAACTGAAAAGAAAAAATGATTTGATTTTTGTAGTGAAAAGCAGTATTTATTATTTTAAGTTTTAAACTTTGACCTACTTTACTGAAATTCTTTGGTTGGTATTTTTTATGAGACTCTTAAGAACAATAGCTACATGTGGAGATCTGGGTTGTTTACTGAAGGATTATTTATTTGATGAATTATCTATAATGGTTTCACAAAAGACTTTTTTTTCATTACCACAAGTAAAATTTTTAGGCTAATGTAGTACTAAGAATTTTTTAAAAATTAAAATGTAAGTTGAAAATTCTTTTTTAAAAACATAAATTCATACCAAGAAGTGTACTTTATTATTTTAAAGAGGAAAACCCCAAAATTTCAAAACAAGATACTAGGAGGATAATAATGGTTAATACATTGGGTATTGTTATCTTTAAATTAAATGTGAGATAAAGGCACTTAATTGTCCAAACAATATTAGCATGAACCTTTCTTTTCAGCAAACTAAGAGAAATTAGTAGTGTAACTATCTTAACACACAGAGGAAAAGTGTAATTGGTTTTTGGGTTACCAAGAACTATTGCTTCTTGACAGAGAATCAGGATTATTTAGTTGCTTTCTTTGAAAGACTATTGATTCAGTTTCTTAACTTGCAATGTTGCTTCATAAATCCTGTTAGCTGAATACATTAGTTTTCCTGACTGTGATTATCAAAAAACTTTTGTTTTCAATTTTTCCTCCTTCCAAGTTCTTTGAAGTTCTGTTCTCATTAAACTCTTGCAAAGTGGATCTGTCATACTTGAGCATCTTTGGCATACAGAATAACCATCAAAATGATGGCAGTATTTGGAATCATAGAGTATAGAATTTTAATGGCTACAATGACATTTTTAGATTTAGCTTGGATTCTAATAACCTACCCTACAATTATGTGTATAATTCATAAGCTGAGTATCAGTGAAGAGTAAGACACTTCTGAGAAAGCTTTTAGAATTTGACTTTTCCATTTTTTTTTTTTTCCTGTTGCCTAGAATACTGCAGTTGCTTGAAAATATGTGTTTGGCTAAAAAGTTTTGAGAACTGAAGGATCACAGTTAATGGTTAATTCTTGGTTACTTTAGGGACCGTGTGTTTTATACTTTGCACTATCCAGTACAGTAGTTCCTAACTATATGGAACTGCTAAGCACATTGAAACTGGTATAAATATAAAATAAACACTACACTTTGAAGACTTGGTACACAGGAAGAAAATATAATACATCATGATATTTTTAGATTGACTACATGTTGACATATTTTTAATATATTGGGCTTTGTGAAATTACACTTTTTCAGGTTTTTTTTTTTTTCTTTTAAAAATACATCCACTAGCAATTTTGAAGTTGCCCATGTTCCTATTGGGCAGTGACATTCTGTATTAATGCTTCCTCACTTTCTTTCCTCAAGATTCCTCTGATAAAATAATTCATGAACTTTGAATATGAAAGTAATTTTATAATTTTGGATAATACTTCTGAAGTATTTATTAAGTGCCTGCTGGATGTCAAACAATATTTTGTGATATGATAGTGAATGAAAACATACAGAGCCTGACTTGATGCAGCTCATTTTATTGGAAAAAATACATGCGAAATACATGAGAAAAGAATTTTCAGTATGAATTTTCAAATGAGGTATTTGTTGTAAGCATATACTATTTTAATACACTTTTACTTAGTGTTATATATGTAAGTTAGTTCTGTGTTTATCTTGTTTGGTATTTTCTGATCTAGAATCTCTTGCTTGGTGGCTGACATTAATTGGGATATTCTTAGTAATTATTGAGTCAAATAGCCCTTCTTTCTGTCTTCTTCTGTATTTCTCACTATGCACATTTATATTGTTATAGTTGCTCCAGAGTTATTAGATATTCCTTTCTAGATATTTCTCCCCCTGTTTGTATTTTTCAGATTGGAAGTTTCCATTGATACATCTTCAAAATCAGGGCTTCTTTCCTCAGCCATATGTAGTGCACTAGTAAGTGCTAGTCTTCATTTCTGCCATAAGATTTTTGATCTCTAGTATTAATTCTTTCTGTGTGCTTATGTTCCTGTTATTGTTGGGTATTTTCGATATTTTTCCATTAGAGCCCATAGCATATTCATTGTACTTGTTCTAAATTGCTTGTCTGTTAATTCCAATATTTCTGCCATCTGTCTTTGTAAACTATTCCTTTGGCTACTATTAGTGTGCTTTGTAAACTGGACACAGTGTGTACCTGAGTAAAAAGAATTCCAGTAAGTTGGCATTTACAGAGATGTTGGGGTAAGGACATTCTTTAGTCTAATGATTAAGTCTCTTTAGTGATTCTGTCCCTTGGCTGTGATTTTTTGCAAGGACTCGTTAGGTTTTCTTTCTTTAGATAGGATGATGGTCAGAAGAGACTGGCTGGGGTATTTCCCTTTTGTGGTTGAAGGCTACAACATCTTGGAGTTAGTTTTATCTTTATGTTTAACTAAAAAATGAAATGACTTTTTAAAGGTGTCTTAAAAAATAATGTCATCAGTTACTTCTTTAACCTCTTTTTATTTGACTTTGTAGATTTACACAGAACCGACCATGTACACTTCACACATTTTCAGACGCTTTGATCTCTTGATTCTCTCTATTCCTGGTGGTGATCTCCCCTTCCCCATACCAGGGATTTGAATCCAGAGCTTCATGCATGCTAGGCAGGCATTCTACCACTGAGCTACATTCCACTTCTTTTTTATTGTATTTTCAGACAGGGGCTTTGATCAGTTGCCCAAACTGCCGCCCCATTTCTGATCCTCCTCCCTCAGCGTCTGGAGTTAACAGGATTGTAGGCATGTGCTACCAGCCCCAGCCTTCACCAATGATTTTTTCATTCTCCATTGTGATTCCCTCTAGCTGCTTTCCTTTTGCTCACATACATGTAATGTGAATGCCTAGGCTTGGTCCTGGGCTCCTTACACTTCATTGTTGTATCTTCTTCCAAATAAACTTACCTAGTCCTTGGGCTTTAAATGCTATTTATATGCAGTGACTCTCCAACATAATATCTCTAATTATAACTCACTTGTATTCTCTTGCTTGTCTGGCTGCCTCCACTTGGATAGCTAATAGGCACTTCAAACATCTTCCAAACAAGACTTTTTATTTTTTCTTTGTCAGTCTTCTGTTTTCCCAGATCTTTCCCATTACAGAAAACAGCGGTACTCACCATCTAGTTGCTCAAGCCAAAAGCCTGAGTCACTCTCGATTCCTTTCTGAAGCTCTGCAGAATCTTGCCCATGAAAAGTTTGATTGACTCCACCTTGAAACATGTTTTAAATTCATTATTTGTCTTCATTTCTACTTCTATTTCAGTAGTCCAAGCTAGCAGTAGCATTTTTTTTTTTTTTTTTTTTTTTTTTTTTCGGAACTAGGGATTAAACTCAGGCCCTTGAGCTTGCCAGAGAAGTGCTTATTCTACTGAGCCATCTACTGCCCCAGCAGTAGCATTTCTTATTGGGACTACTTTAGCTCCCTAATGGTCCCTCTGCTTCCAGTCTTGCTCCATTAAACTTGTTTTTCTCTATAGAAGAGCCAGTGTTTTGGTTTTGTTTTATTTTGTGATGAGGTCTGTCTTTGCATCTCAGACTGGCTTTGAGTTTGCTTGAATGTAAGTTCTGTGAGAGGAGAAATCTTCCTTGTCATGTTGGGTGATAATCCTCTTGCCTCGGCCTCCTGGCCACTATGCATGCACCACTATAGAATTTTTTTTTTTTTAAAGTCAAGCAGATTAAATTATTGCTTTCCCCAAATCTCTAGTGGCTGTTCTTTGACTTCTATAAGGCCGTAGTGTGGCCTTACCTCCCTCTCTCTCCATCACCTTTCCCATTCTTCCTCTCCTTTCATTCTCCTGTTTCCCTGCTTCCTTGTTCATTACGTTCTAGACATATTTCCCATTTTTGGTCCACAGACACACCCAATTTATTTCTACCTCCAAGCTATTAGTTACCTTTTCTACTTGGAAGGCACATACCGTAAATTCTTCTTGTGATTTTCACTGTAGATCTCTGAGCAGATGTCATCAGGAAAGAGGCCTGTCTTAATCTACAAATTTAAATATACTTCTACCCCAACGTTCTCATGCTCTATATTTTGGTTTTTTGAAAAAATATTTTATTTATTTATTTGGTACAGGGTCTCACTAAACAGCTTGGACTCAGTGATCCTCCTGTTTTCTGCCTCCCCAGCATTGGGATTGCAGGCATACCAGGGGTTCCAGGGCTGGCTTCGCATGCAGTACTAGGGATCAAACTTGGATACTTGTTTAGTTGGTATTTTCTTATTCTTCTAGCTACTGTTCACTTGAATGTAAGTTCTGTGAGAGGAGAAATATTATTTGTCATGTTTAGCACTTTCTACAGTACCTAGCATATTCCATATTTTGCTTAGAAATATGTGTCAACTGAATCAGTGAATGCTTGCTTTTAGATTGAATATGTATTTAGTGGAGATTAAAAATCTAGCTTTAATAGTACATAAAATTACTTTTATGGCTGTACCTTGGATACTTTTCATTTTTTGCTTCATTTTCTTTTTTTGCTGCTTTCCATAATTTGTATGTTTTAATTTTGTTGTTTTTTTAAAAGATAAAATATTAATTTTTAAGCTACTATTCATACATTCTTCTCTTTAACATATTGCATTATGTATAGTCCTTATACCTCAAAAGATAACCAGGTGGCTTTATTTGTAGCCATATATTGTCACTGCCTTTAAAAAATCAGATCCTGAAATACTGGAGACAATACACAAAATGTGATCATATGGATTACAGCTTGTGGGACTCATGGAAGTTAGCTTCAATTCAACTGAATTACTGTCCACTATTTTGTACTTTTCAAGTTAGTTTTCTTTACCTGTTTTGCCTCTAACCAGTTGACCACTGTGTGTGTGTGTGTGTGTGTGTGTGTGTGTGTGTGTGTGTGTGTGTGTATAATACTGAAAAATAAATACAAATTAAAACCATATACTGGTCAAAACCATTTTTCACCATTATCTTAAATAACCTCAGTGACTTTTAATAGTAATAACATCCAATTTCCACTAACTCCTGAGCATTTGTAGTACCTTCTAAATATATATGTCATAGATTCCCAAACTGGTGTTTTAAACTAAGTTTTAAAAGTCTAATTACTGTCTCCTTTAAATTTGAGTTAAGTCCAGTTTACCAATTTTTTTATGTTTTTAGTGTGACAAAAACTCTGACCCAATGTTCTCTTTTTTTGAAGAAGTTTTATTGTTATAGGTTTATTCATTTAGATCCATGATTCATTCTGATACATCTGACCATATTCATACCAAGTGTGCAGTACATGTGAAGGCCCTTTTATTTATTGATTTATTTATTTTGGCATATTGCGTGTTCAGTTATTCCAAACCGTTTAGTAAAACAAATCAAAACAGTCAACTGGCCCTATGTATGTGGCTATATTTGCTTGCTCTATTCTTTCCATCAATCTTTATGCCTGTTCTTTGGTAAGTGAATTTACAACCTTTATTGTAAATCGATAGTAGTGTGTGTCCTTCAACTTTGTTCTTCAGAATTGTTTTTAGTACTATAGTTCCTTTGCTTTTCTATTAAATCTTTGAGTTGAGAATATATCAATTTTTGATTGAGAATATATTTAATTTTATACATCATTTTGAGGATAATATCATAAAAATGAGTAATGTAATGCAAGAGTGTCGTATGTTTTATTTCTTTAAGATGTGTCGTATATTTTATTTCTTTAAGATCACCCTGATATTTTTCATCAGTGCTGCATATAAATCATATGTACACATTTTGTTAGCTTTATCCCTATGTTTTCTTCTGTT
This sequence comes from Ctenomys sociabilis, assembly GCA_004027165.1. Lineage (NCBI taxonomy): Eukaryota > Metazoa > Chordata > Mammalia > Rodentia > Ctenomyidae > Ctenomys > Ctenomys sociabilis. The sequence goes on along the minus strand of PVKA01017885.1, from coordinate 517 downwards.
GGTGTTGGAACTGAACCCAGATTTCTGCATGCTGTGCTCTGCCATTGAGGTGTACTTCCAGCCCCACTCTAAGTGATGTTTGAGCTTTAGAGTTATGACTACTTTGGGAGGCTTTGGAATTATTACCTTTAAAATTTCTCTTTACAGTTTTTATTTCTAATGTAAAGAAATATAAATGATTTTGCATGTTGACCTACTTTTGTTGCCTTATTAAACTCACTAGTTCTGGGAGGTTGTTTTAAGATTTCCTGGGATTTTCTATATAGAAAATCATGTTATGTGTGAATAGACACTGTTTTATTTAATCATATATATTTTATTTCTTCTTACTCTCCAGCACTGAATGGGTCCTCTAGTATGACTTGCAGTATAACTTACAGTAACAGATACTCTACCTCATTCCCAGTTGAGGGCAAGAAAAATGTATTCTTTCACCACTAATCATGATCTGAGGTATACTTCTAAAGAGCAGCTTTTAAATCAGCTTATGACTTTTCTGTCTTATGTACAATTTGGT
>PVKA01017884.1:8365-45015 GCA_004027165.1 Ctenomys sociabilis | reverse complement strand
AAGAAAGGAAGGAAGGAAGGAAGGAAGGAAGGAAGGAAGGAAGGAAGGAAGGAAGAAGAGATTTCCAACTATGGGTGCAGAGGCTTCTTGCTTGGCATGGTTGTATACAGAGTTAAAATCTGTCAGGTTTCCTTGATAAATGCTGGCATATTATTGTCATGAAAAGCGTAACCCGCCTTTGCAACAAGCTCTGCCACTTGTTGGCATTACTCTGGAAAAGCTACTTAAACTCTCCATTTCCTCTTGCTCACCTGTACAATAGTGATAAACAGAGTACTCGGCCTCGCTGGGTTATAATGAATATTGAGTTTCGCTCAGGCTCTTCAAACAGTGCCTGACAGTTTTTTAAACAGATCTTTGTGGCTGTTTATTACTGTTATTATAATTTTTGAAACATATAGCCTAGGCTGGCCTTGAATGCAGCATCCTCCTGCCTCAGTCTTCCAAGTAGCTGGGAGTATAGGTGCAGGACACCATAGATGGCATTTATTTATTTTTATTTATTTGTTTATGACAGGGTCTACAGGGTCTCACTACATAGATCGGACTCATAGTGATCCTCTTGTTTTCAGCTCCTAAGCATTGAGATTACAGGTGAGCGCCACCACACTGAGTCTCAGGTGCAGTCTCAGGGCACCCCGGGGGACGGGGCCAACATGCCGGGAATTGAACCCTGGCTGCTGAGCCTGCCTAAGCAGATAGTTCAGTTTGCTGAACTAAAGGCTGGCCCAGATGGCTTTTATTATTCTTACTGTGTACAAATTAAGGAGAGTTCATATGAAACCCACATTGCTGGCTCACCCATAAGTACCTAACAGTGCTGAGCTTCTGTTGCCAGCTAGAGCTGAACGTGCCCTCTTTGGATGGGATACGCACTCTTGTTTGGTCCTCAACACTGAAGCCAGGTGTGAGTTGCCATTTATCATCTTACGTGCAGCCAGCTGGATGAGTTTCTATTATCTGCCAGGCCTCTAACACTAGTCTGTCATCTCCAGCTACTGCTTCAGTGGTTCCAGGAGCAAGAAACGTCACTAAGCAGGAATTATTAGCCAATAGGAACGTCTCTAGACACTCCTGCCTTCTCCTTAATGTCCCAGAATGCCATTTAGTTGCACAGAGAAGGTCAGGGAAGCTACAATGGTAAAGGGAGGCAGAATGTGATATTCCAAAGCATTCTGTCCTGCAGCCTCATAGCTGGATTTAAAAATCTGACTCAAGAACTCTGTAGTAATGGGAGCTGAGGCAGCAGGATCACGATGAGTTTGAGACCACTCTGGACTACATAATGAGTTCAAAGCCAGCCTGAACTATGTAGTGAGACCCTGTCTAAAAAAGCCAAAAGAAAAAAAAAAAAAAAAAAAAAAGGCCCAGTCAGATAGCTCCGCAAATTAAAGCACCTGCTTAGGCAGATACAGCTACTGAGGGTTCAATCCCCAGCCTGACATGCTGACCCCACCACCGAGGCACAGTGAGACAGCAATTGGGATTGGGCATGGTGGCACGTGCCTGTAATCCCAGCCCTTGGGAGGTTGAAAAACAGGAGGATCACTACAAGTCCAATCTGTGTAGTCAGACTCTGTAGACCCTATACTAAATACATAAAAAATAATAAAATAAAAAATCCAAAAAGGACCCTGTAATAAAAAAGTATCCCTGCCAAATTATATATACATTAATATTGTGGTATCATGAGTAATAGAAGCTATTAGAAGGCACCTAAATGTCCTCAACAGAAAAGTGATTACAATGGAATACTGTGCAGCCAATAAAAGGTGAAAAGCAGTGTATACAAGATACTTTCATTTGTATGATAAGTAGAAGTAGAACATATAAACACAGTATATACATTTGCTTGTATATGTTGAGTGCTTCTGAAAGGATATATGAATATGGTATTTGTGTGTGTGTGTGTGTGTGTGGTTATTTGGTTTTTTTTTTGTCCTAGGGATCAAACTCAGGAACTTGCACTTATGCCACAGAGCTATCTCCCCAGCCCCAAAAATATCATATACATCTAACATATCTGTGGAAGAGTATAACTTGTAGCCATTGGCTCGGAAAAAAGAACTTGTATAGTTGGGGAAGAAAGAGACATACTTTGTTTCACTCCATATAATCATAATACTTTTAAATTTTGCACCAGGAACCTAAAGAAAATATCTTTTAGTAAATCTCCTGTATCTCCCCAAAATATCCTAAAATCATCAGCCATTCAAGCAAGGCTGCGTAGAGGACAAATGGCACATGTAGCATCCAAATCCTTGCCTTGCAAAGTCATTTATATAGGGATCATTCCATACCTGAGGATATTATGGTTTTTATTTAGATGGTCCCCCCAGAGCCTTGCGTGGTATGAGACTTTTGGGAGTGACTGGATCATGTGTCTGTTTACACTGGAAGATACGCACTGACAGGTTTGGAGTTGGTGTGACGTAGGGAGATGAAGCCTGGTGGAAAGAGGTGGGCCACTGTGGGCATGGCCTGGAGACTGTGCATGTGCTATGTGTGTATGCATGCGTGTGTATCCTACTGCCACTTCCTGCTTCACATGCCATGGACTGTTTCTCCTCTTCAATGTTCCTCTGCTGTGCTGCCCTGCCTTGAAGCCAGCCAAGTATGGATTGAAGCCTCTCCGACATGTGAGCTACAATAAATCTCATCTTCTTTAATGTGTAAGGGTCGAGTATTATGTCCCAGCAATGCGACAGTAACTAAGACAGGAACTTCAATCAGATTCACTGAGCTCCTTGCTCAGGCTACCTCCTTCACTCTGAGTGGGTAGAATTCATTCAGTGGTTAACATCTCCTGGCTTGGACAGCCTTCTTGGCATCTAGAAGCAAAGCCTTCTAGAGGCTGCAGCTAAAAAAGGCAAAGGAGTTTGACGAGAGCAGTACACTCAGAGACCAGAGGTTCCTTCCCTTCCCTTCCCTCTCTCCCTTTCCCTTCCCCTCTCCCCCTCTCCCCTCCCCTCCCCTCCCCTCCCTTCCATTCCTTCTCTTCCCTTCCCTTTTTCCTTTCTTCCTAGACTAATTTGCCCAGGCTGAGCCTGAATTTCTGATCCTCCTTCCTCAGTCACCCAAATACTGCACTACATGCACACATCATCATATCCAAGGAAAGCAGGCCTCAAGTTCTCCCCCTTCTCCTAAAGTGCTTCTCTCAGGCATCTCAGGAAGGAGCTCTGAAGTGGGCAAAGAGCCCTGGCACCTGATTAGTGCACTCACCCAACAGTGGCCAAATCTTTCACCTAACTAAAGGCCATCAATTCAATTCCATAGACTTTAAAGAAAACCCATTCTGTGCGAAGCCCCAGGCCAAAATATATGAAAGGTCCCAAGGCACTAGGGACACAAAGTAACAAAGACACAGTGATTGCCCTTTAGGGAAAGACAGTATATATTGTGGAAAAGTCTGAGTTGCAGAAATCCAGAGAGATAACAAAACTTCTCTGGAGTTCTTGTGATTCTTAGAGAAGCTTTCAAATTTCCACAAATGTGACATGTGTGGACAGATTTCAGACAGCAACAATGGAACCCCTGATTTCAAAACCATTCATTTGGTCCAAATACCTCCATAATTCTTTAACAAAACACTGTTCTTTTAATCTATGTTACATAGTAGGAGTCCATGTAAGATTTTACTGAAAAGGCAAGGGAGTTAGCTGCTTCCATAGATCCCCTTGCTTGCCAGAGATGGAAGCACATTCAGAGAAAGGGAAGGACTTGCCTAAAGTCACATAGCCTGACAGAAATCCAGCCTGGCCCAGAGGTAGAGCCCCTCCCAATCAGTATCCATCTAAAATGTGGAAGTCTGAATTAAGAGCTGACTTGGGTGAAGGGCCTGCACCCCCACAGGATCTTCACCAAGTATTCCAGGACATTATGGAGCTCAACCCAAACCACCATTTTCTCCATCACATGGCCTTCGCACATGGCCTATGTTCTCATCAGGCTCTAGGTATAGGCTTCTGTTTGTGGAGCTGGGAATTGAACTCAGGCCCTTGCACTTGCCAGGGAAGTGCTTAATCCACTGAGCCATATCCCCAGCCCTAGGCTTCTTTCTGTCAGAGGCACTGCCCTGCTGCCTGCTCAGTTCTCTGGGGTTTCCTGGGATTCCCTCAAGCCAGGGTTTGGGCTAGGAAAACCAAACTTTACCACTTGCTCAACACGGCTTGACTCCCAGAGGCTGAGCCAGTGCTCCATTCCTGTTGCCTGCGTTTCTAGGGGGCTCACACCACTTCCCTTGCTCCTGTTCATCCTGGCCCCTTCCTCCCAGGTGTTTGCCCCCTTTAACACTCATCCTGGCAGACATTCTTGCAGGCCCACCCCCTTAGTCACCACACCCTCTGAAATCACTACTGCTGCCTGAGACCTGCTGCCTTTTATCTTGCCCCAGAAGCCAAGCCTTCGGGTCCCTTAATTGTTCAAGTTGTTCTTTTCTGAACTCACTCCAATTAAGCTCCATAAATTGTAGATAATTGGACTGTCTCGCTCAGATTATGAGCCCCTGGGGCAGTGTCTTCTTGGTCTGGTACAGCCCTACCCACAAAGGAAGGGAGTGAGGGGCAGGGCCCAGAACAGGCTAGCCCACAAGACCCCTGGGAAACAGACACAGGGTCACAGGACAAACCCCATACCACCAAGCTTGCAGCCTTGTTGGCTGTCACCTGTCCAGGTCTTCATAGGTGAGCAACTGTGTGAGAGACCAATACCTACCCCGATCCTGTTGGCAGTAATTGTATGGCATATAAAGTGACTTTTCAAACACTTCCGAAGTTCTTAGATTCTGCATAAAAAACCTTCTCTGGGGAACACCTGAATGTGTCACCAACAAAGTGATTTATGGAGGTGGGAGACTCAAATTGAAGAAGATTATGGACAATTTTCACATAGCATCTTCCTAAAGAAGTTGAGTTACTATGGACCTGAGCACTACCTGAAAGGTTGACTTGGCCACATCCTAGGATTCTAGGGAGATGTGATAACTATTGCTCCAAGGGGTGAGGGGCTGGAGCAATGATATTTTGCTCCAGACTTAGGCCTCTTCTCTGCCCACCATTCCACAATTTCCCATCACCACACTACTGCAGTGGGCCAGGACATATCTGGGAGCAGCTCTTGGGCCATTTTCACAGGACATGGGTGCCATTCTGTCCTTACTCCCACTGAAGTGGTGCTTCTCAGGCTCATCCTCTTCTACTTCCCATTATGTCAAAATGTTCCATCACCAGCCATGAAATCTCTCACACCCCCAAGACCTGCCTGGAGCCTGGCACTAAGGCAATGTCTGCTCGCCAGTGAAGGAAGTACTGCATGTAGGTATCCTGGTTTCACTTCTCCCCAGCTTTCAACCTCCCCAGAATCTGCCTGCTTCCTCCCCTTGTAGATCTAACATTCTCTTATGGGAAATGAAAAGGGAAAATATATTGTCTAGCCACTTGCCTCTGGTTGGAACTATATGCAATAACCCAAGGAAAAGGTTTTAAGATTTCCATAAAATTAAACTGAAAGAGAAGCAGCTGGGCTGGAGTTAAAGGAGCACTCCAACTTGGAAGCAGAAGGCTTGATAGGAGATTTTTCTCCTAGTACTTATTAGCTAGAATCTAAATTGTGGTAGAGATGGTGGATTGATGTCAGAAACAAGAATGGAATTTGCATGCCACTCCAGAGGGCATTTGGGCATCCACTCATTCAAGAGAACTCTACTGAATACCTACTCTGCTAGGCAGCATTACAAGGGCCTCACATCACTCTGGCTGTTAAGTGGAGGCAATCACTAAGGAACCAAACTGCAGACAGGGACACAACTTAGGAAGCTGTAGCACTTCACAGTGGGAGAGGAAATGCTGACGGAAGGCAGTGATCATGAAGAGCAGTAGACACTTCTAATGCTATTTAGGAAGTAGAACTTCTTGGGCTTGATTAATTGAATGTGAAGTTTGAGGGAGAGAGGCCAATCTAAATAACAACCTAGGATTCTGTTATGGATAATGGTGTCACCAATAAATATAAGGAACGGAGGACACTAGCTTTGTGGTTTGATTGGAAAATAACAAGCTTATTTTGGAACATGTAAAATTTGAAATGGTAGAGGAGAACAGATCCAATAAATACTGGATATGCAGATCTAGAGCTTGTCCAAGAGGCTTGAACTAGACTTCAAATTTTGGGAGTCCTTAGGATGAGGCTGTCTGTCTTAGTTACTTTTCTCTGTTGGTACAAATACCTGACATCCATAATTAAGAAAAGAAAGCTTTATTTAGCTCATAGTTAGGGGAGGTTTTAGTACACAGTCCAAGGCAGAGAGGCACATGGCAGAGGACAGCATTTCATGGTGGAAGAAAACAGCAAAGAGCAAAGGGAGTGGCAGCAGCAGCACTTTCTAGCTAGCCCCTTTCCCATCCATGCATTGCAATGCAGATTACCCTCCCCAGGGGAGGTGTAGCATGCACACCCATAATCCAAGCATTGGATCATGAATTGATCACAAACTCTAGAAGCTTCCCCATGACTGCATGAGGCTTTGGGGGGACAACTAGACACAGACTATAACACTGTCTAAGGAGAAGGTATAGAGAGATAGACAGTTAGATGACAGATAGACAAATAATTAGGTAGATGATAGAGAAAGAAAACAGATGAGAGCTAAAGAGAGGATACTCAAATTTGCCACCATTTACAATGTACATAAAACACTATGTGTGATGTGGTAATAAAAAGAAAAGCAGTCACTCATGAAAGCCAATACCGGTTTTTAACAGGCAGCAGTGTTAACAGAGATGGTGTAAAGAATAGTTCTTAAAAACAACCTAGAAATGTCTGTATAGATTCTTACCTTGACCTTTAACCTTGTAGTTAGTAGAATTGTGGGATGCTAATAACTTTGGATTGAGGAATAACCACAAGATAATGATTTTTTTTTTCATTTTATGTATTTGGTAAAGGCTCTCACTATGCAGCTCTGACTCATAGTGATCCTCCTGTTTTCAGCCTCCCCAGAGCTGGGATTACAGGCATGCACCACCTCGTCCAGACTCATGATAGGGAAACTGAGAAGAAGAATTAGTATATTCTTTCAAGAAGCTTAAAAGATGAAATGAGATCTTAAGAAGCTTGAGATAAAATTAATGAATACAATAGTAGAAAAGATAATTCTTTAGAAAATGAGACTTGATGTTTGTTTGTGCTTGTGTATGTGTCACTGTGTGTGTCTCTATGTGCGTGTTCTCCTGGAAGAAACTGAAGAGTCAATAAAAGAACAAGATGATAGGATCCAGATCACAGAAGGATTCATCCACCTTGTGCTGGAAAGGACCCCAAGAAGAAGCAAAAGAACTTTGAGAGATGAAAATAGGCCTATACTGTGGAAGAGAAGTTCATACCTCATGGACCAATTTTAAAAGGGGCAAAGGTTTAGAATAGTGACTTCAGAAGCATCTGGGGAGTTAAATAGAGTCCAAGGGTCAGCAATGCTTAGAAACTAAAATTGGATTTTGATCAGTCTTTTAGATTCTTCCAATAGGGAGACAACATGATGTTTACACATGTGTGTCTCATTTATTTCAATTACAAATATGGTCTCTAGTACAATAGACACTATGAAATGGAAAGAAACCACTCAAAGGGAAGGATGAGGGAAAGGAAAAAAGGAAGGAAGGAAGGAAGGAAGGAGGAAGGAAGGAAAAATAAATATATATAAATACATAGGATAGGTTGAATAATTGTGCTGCTTATTTCTACTGGTCTGTTGTAGAGTTAATGCTTATTTTTTTTTTCTTCTTTTGAATTTTTTGACCCATTTTCCAAGCTTATATCAGGTAATCTGAGGAACTAATTTGAAGACAACAATATGCAATATAGCAACCATTGTTGAATTCCTATCATCTTGTTTAGTGAAATTCTATAACATTTAGAATTTTATTACTACTTTTATTCTCTTTTAAAAAATTAAAAATATTAACTAGAAACTAATATTGGCAACCACGTATTAGTAGTGAATCTCATTTGAATATAGTACAGCTTTTCTCCTGAAATTCTGGCCAGAGAGCAGGGAGGGTAGGTTTTCCTATTCTGAATGTTTTTTAATCTTTTAAAGAGACTAAAAAATTGTAAAAAGAAACATCAAAAATGATGCAGAAGTGCACTAAACAAAATAATATGAATTCATTAACAAGATAAAGAGAAATAAAAGGAATAATGATCAACAAGGAGAAGTAAAATTATTATTCACAGATGACATGATACTCTATATAGAATACCCCAAAAACTCCACTGAAAGATTTCTAGATTTAATTACCAAATTCAGTAATGTAGCAGCATACAAAGTCAATACTGAAAAATCAATAACATTTCTGTAGATTTTCCTATTGATTCAGGATTTGGCATTTGTAAGGTAGGAATAGCAAAATGCACAGCCAAGGCATGTTGAGCAGTGAAGTCACTGGTGAGAGCAATCCAGCATGACTGAATGTTTAGGGAAAGAAGCAAAGTTGAGGGCCTACTAATAAATTAAGAGAAGATGGTGAGATCGAGGCCTCCGTCCTTGTGCTGAGACAGAAGAGCAATGAGAAAGCTGAAAGGTTCTACTGCTACTTATGGAATGTCAGAAATTGGGGAGCAAGATCCTCAGCAAATTCAAGGTGTGAGTATAAATTCATTTTCTGACAATATGAAAGTCTTTAGTGTTGGGAATGTCAAGGCTCTGTGAGAACAGAGTAACAGTCATCTATTGTGGCTGGAAGTAGCAATGGAATTCTTAAAGCACTATCACTGCAGCCAGGTGTGGTGGCATAGCCTGTAATCCCAGCACTCTGGGGCATTAAGGCAAGAGGATAACAAATTTAAGACCCTTCCTCAAAATAAAAGTAAAGTGGATTAGGGGTGTAGCTCCGTGAAAAACAAACTTTACTGCTATCTTAACAAACTAAAATCATCTAGGGACTTTAAAAATATCTGTGCTCAGGCTACATCCCCAGAGACTCAGATCCTACTGATTTGAGCTGGTCCAAAGCATCAGTACTTCTCCAAGTTATTGTGGAGAACCAGTGCACTAGAAATACGAGTAGAATCATCCACAGGGATATAGAAGTCAGCCAGTGGGGCAACAGAAATTGGTATGGAAGAGGAATATATAAACCAAGTGTGTGTGGGGGGGTGGTAAAATCCTCTGACAGTGTTGGTGTACAGGAGACAACAGAGGAAGACAATACCAAAGGGAAGATGTGGTGAAGGAAGTGGATGTAGCAAGGAGAAGCTGGGCTGTAGAAGTGTTCTACACACAAAGGCACTGATTTTAGCAATTAGCTCAGGAGATAGACTGTGCAATCTGAGAAGAGTAGGGTGTTTGCTGACCTGAAAGTAGCACTTTCATAGCAAACACTTAAATGAGAGAGGCCATACTACTTTGTCCCAGCAATGGTGTTTGCATAGAGAATGGCAGGGCCCATGAGGAAAAACACCCAGAACACCCAAAAAGGATGGGAGACTGTCTGGGACAACAGAAGACTTTGGTGCTTTTTGCTCTTCTTCAGAGTTTTCTTTGGCTTTGTGAAAGACTGATTAACAAACAGGTTTGATCTCATTCATTTCAAGAGGACCACTTCCCCTTACATTTCTCGGTTTACCTTTCCTCATGAAAGTTTTCAGCTTCCTCAGCCTTCCAATTATTAAAACTTCCCTGTGGGACCTCAGCTTAAAAGTACACCATTGTGACTTTATTTCACCAGGCCCGCTTCCTCTCCACCTACCCCTTGAGAACAAGTGGAGCCAGTAAATATGATAGGTTATGACTCTAGGGATCAGGCTGCTATATGGATAATGGGATTTTCAAATGTAATTCAAGTTTGTAACCAATTATATTTGAGTTAACCAAAATGAGGAGAATTATTTTGACCGGTCCTGATTTACTCAGGTGAATTCTTAAAATATAAAGTTTTTCAATGAATGTACAGGTGAATTTCACACCTTATATAAAAATTAAACAGAAAGGTAGACTAAGGTGTATTTCAGTATTAAAGTATATCCCTGCACATGCATGCATGTGCGCAAACATACACACACCACCTCTCAAAGTGGGTCACAGAATGTAGAAGTATAAAAATTTTAGAAAACAACCAGGGCTGGCCAAATAGCTCAGCAAATTAAAGGGCCTGGAAACAGGCACAGGGACCAGGCTACAATCCCCAGGCCTTTGGTGCTGTCCCTGCCCCTGGGACCCACGGAGATAGCAATTAAAGTGGGCGTGGTGGCACATGCCTGTAATCCCAGCCCTTGGGAGGCTGTAAACAGGCAGATCACTCTGAGTCAGATCTAGTAATGAAACCGTGAACACCCTGTGGACACTTCCCTAAAATACAAAAAAAGAAGAAAGAAAGAAAGAAAAAAACATAAGAGAAGATCTTTGGGATCTAGAAATTGGTGAAGTGTTCTTATATTTGATATGAAAAATATGATCCACAAAAGTAGAAAATAATACATTAGACTTCATCAAAAGTAAACAAAAGGGGCAGGGGAGATGGCTCAGTAGAATAAGTTTTTCCCTGGCAAGCTCAAGGGCCTGAGTTCAATCCCTGCTTCTGCAAAAAAAAGAAAAGAAAAGAAAATTTACTCTGCAAAAGATCTTGATAAAGCAAGAAAAGAAGCTACATGGGGTGGCACACACCTGGAATCTCAGCACTCAGGAGATTGAAACAGGAATATGACCATGAATTTGAGGCTACCTTGAGTTATATAGATGTTCAAGGCCAGATTTAACTACATAGCCAGACCTCATCTCAAAAAACAAAAATAAAAAAAGAAAGAATTGATAAATTACACCACTCATTCCTTGTGGGACTGTAAAATAGTACAGTGGCTCTGCTGAAGACTGTGGCAGGTTCTTTAAAATTGCACATGCACTTAGCCTAAAACCCAACAACTGCGCTCATGACACTTATCCCAGAAAAACAAAAATCTATGCGAACAGAAAAATCTGCACACAATTGTTCATAGCAGCTGTATGTATAGTAGCCAGAATTGACTTCTAAAGACAATGAAAAATAAGAAACAGATAAGAAGAAATTACAGAATTTTAAAACAAAATGATAGGAAATAACAATGGTTGCTGTACTGCATATTGTTGTCTTCAAAGTAATTGTTCAGACTACCAGACACAGGCATTCAAAATTGATCAAACAATTAAGCATTCATTGTTCCTTTCAATAAACTAATTGAAGGGCCAGCCAAATGTCTCAATGGATTAAAGCACCTGCAAGCACGTGCAGAGGCCAGGGGTTCTATCCCTGGGCCTGCTGTGCCAGCCTCACCGAGACTGGGTGTGGTGGTACACACCTATAATCCCAGATCTTGGGAGGCTGTAAATAGATGGATCACTACTAGTCTGATCTAGTAGTGAGACCCTGAATACCCTGTAGACCCTTCCCCCCACCAAAAAAAAATAAACCAATCGAAATTAGTAGTACAGGGTTCAGGGAGATGGCTCAGTAGAATAAGTGCTTCCCTGGCAAGCGCAAGCACCTAATTTCAATACCCTGTTCTGTCAAAAAATAAAAAGAAAGAAAGAAAGAAATTAGTACAATTGTCTTAGCTATCTTATATATATATATATATATATATATATATATATATATATATATATATATATATTTTTTTTTTTTTTTCCTTTCTTCTTTCTCTTCTCATTTCTCCTATCCCAGTTGTTCTTTTCTTTAGATCAGTTCCCTTCTCTTTCACAATATCTATTGTAGCTTTCAGATTTTATTTACTTGTCCAGTTTCTTACACTAGGGAGACCATGTGTATATGCACGAAGGTCTAATTTATCTCACTTATGAGTATGGTCTCCCCTTTGGGCACCTTGATGTTTAACCTAGTGAGACCTCCCAGTGAGTGAGCCAGCTAAACTATGCTCAGACTCCTGGTGTGTGGAAACTATGAGACAACAAATTTGTGTTGTTTTAATCCATTAAATAGATGTAGTGTGTTCTATAGCATTAGATACATACACAGAGTATAGGTAAGTTGCCATGGAACAGCTAGGCACATTGCTTCCAGAGGCCATAGCTGGGATCTGCACATTCTGAGAAAAGAAAGCAGCAGTGTCAGGAGCAAGGAACCAGTCTCAGAGTTGAAACAGATGCTCCTGTTCTTTCCCCCAAAAAACGATTTTTCAGCTCAGAGTCTTGAACTGCTTCCAAATCAGCCCAGCTCTGGTGGCTGCTTGACCCTGCAGCCTGCTGTCACAGCCCAAATATGCTGCTCACAATTGCAAATGAATTGCACATTGATGGCACTACACACGTGCCCTGCTTCTTGTTGCAGATTTTCAGCTGATCTAATTCCCTTTGCAACTTTCTTGGCTGGGCTTGGAGAGATGGCCTTGCACCCAGAGCTCCAACTGCTCCAAGAATCCTTTGTGATTTCCAGGGAGCTCAGTCAAGCCAGCCTGCACCTCAGAAACTGGCCCTGATTCTAAGCCCCAAAATCTGGGCCAGCAGGACTGGCTCTCAGTGAATGCCAAAAAAGTCAAAGACAATGAAATCAAATCGTACAAGTGGCCAGGTGTGGTGTCTCATGCCTGAATCCCAGCGAGTTGGGAGGCTGAGGCAGAAGCATTGCAAGTTTGAGGCTAGCCTGGGCAGTTTAGAAAGACCCCATTTCAAAATAAGGAATAAAAAAGCTGTGATGTAGTTCAGCACTCCTTGAATTCAATATCCAGTACCCCCCCATACACACACACACAAAATAAAAACCATAAGCAGGCTGGGAGGTTTCTTATGACCTTAATTTCTGTTGCAGTGTGGCTTTGTTGCTGTAGTAGTCTGCCTGCTTGGGCTACCATAACAAAATATCACAGACTGCATAGCTTCAACAACAGACTTTTTTTCCTCATAATTCTAGGAACTGAGAAATCTAAGAGCAAAGTGCAGGCTGAATAGGCTCTGCTCCTGGTGACAACTTTCCCTGTGGCTCAAAGGCTGCATCTTCTTATCATATCTTGATATGGTTAAAAGGCCATTCTGGTCACTGTTCTTTTTCTACAATAAGGGCACCAGCTCTCCCAGGTCAAGCCGTAATTTTGTGACCTCACTTAACCCTTATTACCTCTTCACAGGCTCTGTCTCCAAATACAGTCACATAACATGTTAGGGCTGCAACATATGAAATTTGGATGGGATCCAACATTCATTCTATAATAGTCACCCTCTGCTATGCTGCCAGCATTTATAAATTGTGTTCAGCGGTGGTGAGAGGTAGGAGCAAGAGCCACCTGGTCATGTACTCATGGGCTTGAGAACTGTCATTTCCAGTCTTAGAAGATGGTACTGTCTAGAAATGGATTTTGACATCAGATATATGCATCTTTTTAGAGTCTTTGGGTAAGTCCCTCAGCCTTAGCTTCCTCATCTGTCAAAAGGAAAATATAGCTGGTCGTGGTGGTGCTATATGCCTGTTATTCCAGCACTAGGAGGCTGAGGCAGGAGGATTGATTATCTTAAGTTGGAGATCAGCCTGGGCTACATAAGCAAGTTCCAGGCCACCTTGAACTATATAGAAAGACTCTGTCTCAAAAACAAACAAACAGCTCAAAGGAAAATATAATAAAATATATCAGAGGTATTTCATGGATTAAATGAAGTAATTCATTGAAAACCACCTATCTACATCTTGCATAGAGTAGGTGTGCAATGAAGGTTGTTGCTCTACTCCACAGTAGCTTATAACCTGATCTATCCAGCTCTTGGGTTTGGGGTCAGTGGAGATCGGAGATCAAAGCTGGAACCCAACAAAAAAGCACACAGCAAGCAGTTGGGAAGAGCCCAATGTGTGTTTATTAGGAAGAATAAAAGAAAAGCTCTTGGTAGGTCAAAGAGGGGGTTTCTGTAAGGTAGACATGGTTGGTGTTTAGGTCAGTGAGTTTTTCATACAGTTTGGGGACCACTGTACCTGACAGAATGAGACATCCTCCTGGTCACAGGTAGGCTGTTGACATCTGGAAAGTAAGCTGTGCATTTGTATTTCACTTCTATTCTTTGTCTCTTCCACTTCTTTAAGCCCTGATAGTGCATTTTGGTATGATAAATCACTTGGGCCCAGGCTTTTGGTCTACTTTGAGTGTTTAAGGCCTGCACTTTCACAGTCTAACTTCCACGATGTGCTGGATTCACTCCTCAAGCCCACAACCTCCTTAGTGATCACTCTCTCCCCATCAGATGGCATGCTTTTGCTAGTGCATGCACTGTTCTCCTTTGGTCTGGATGGAAGACCACAGTAGTCCATATTCTTGAATGAGAGCTGCAGACAGAAGAATTTCTAAGAAGAGCCCCAGAATTCCAGTGTCCTAAATCCTGAGACCTGTAATGGGCTAGCTTTCCCATGGTTCTTATGTGATGAGGCCCATTTGATCTTATAAAAGGCAGAGTCGGGCTGGGGAGATAGCTCAGTACAATAAATACCTGCCTGGCAAGTGTAGGGTCCTGAGTTCAATCCCTGGTACCACAAACAAACAAACAAAAGGCAGAGTCATTGGACTATTATAAAACCTTTTTTTAAGAGAGTACAAATTAGAATTAAAACAAAAAATTACAAGTGATGCAGAATTTTACTTAATAAAGTAATATGAATTTCATAGGATTCAACCTTTAAAAGGACTTTGTGGGGCTGGGGAGATAGCACAGTAGAATAAGCACTTGCCTGGCAAGTGCAAGGGCCTGAGTTCAATACCTGGTTCTGAAAAAAAAAAAAAATGAAAGAAAGGACACTGTGATACATGCTCCAACCTGGATGATATTTAAAGCATTGCACTTGGCCGGGCGTGGTGGCGCATGCCTGTAATCCCAGCACTCGGGAGGCTGAGGCAGGAGGATTGTTGTGAGTTCAAGACCAGCCTGAGCTACAAAGTGAGCTCGAGGCCAGCCTGAACTGCATAGTGAGACCCTGTCTCAAAAAAAAAGACAAAAAAAAAACAAAAACAAAAAAAAAAAAGCATTGCACTAAGTATCAAGGGGCAGAGGACCATGCCTGTAATCTCAGCTACTTGTGAAGCTGAGGCAAGAGGGTCACTTGTGCAATTTAGCAAGACCCCTGCCTCAAAATAAAATAAGAATAAAAAAGTGAGATGAATGTTATGGAACCCTGTACATATGTACCCCCCAGATGTACATCCAATAATAAGGTTTAATTTAGAAATCAGGCACAGCAAGAGATTAACAACAGCTAATAGTAAAACAGAACAATTCCAACAATAAACTCTAAGAAAAGTAAAGATAAAATAAAATGGGTTAAGGGTATAGCTTAGTGGTGAAGTACCCCTGGATCCAATCTGCAAAACACACACAGAAAGAGAGAGAGAGAGAGAGAGAGAGAGAGAGAGAGAGAGAGAGAGAGACAGACAGACAGACAGACAGACAGACAGACAGACAGAGAGACAGAGAGAGATGCACATAGTGAAACAAGTCAGTCATAGAAGCAATGCTTATAATACTACCTAAATGAGATAACTAGAGTAGTAAAATTCACAGGGATGATAAGTAGAATAGTAGATGCCAGGGGCTAGAGAAAAAAAAGAATGGGAAGTTACTATTTAATGGGTTCGGTTTGGGACGATGAAAAAATTCTGAAGACATATGGCAGTGATGGCAGTGCTGCTTGCACAATATGAATGTAGTTAGTGCTGTTGAACTGTACGTGTGAATTGGGTTAAATAGTATATTTCCTGTGCTTTACCACAATGTAAATGGAAGCTATCTGGAGGCACCTGATCTAATCACATGAGTTCCTAAACAATGAGCTTTCTCCAGCTGGTGGTAGAAGAGAAAGCTGAAGTGAAAAGACAAAGAGGCACAAAAGACATGAAGATGGAGGAGAGCCTGTGAAAAGAAACGCCAGCAAACTCTCAGTGCAGCCCCTGACCCCAGGGACAGCCAGGCTAGAGTGGGACCTCAGATCTCCAGTCCCAAGGAAGTGGGTTCTGCCAACAACCAAAATGAACTTGGAAGTAGATTCTCATTCAGCTTCCAGATGAGAGCCCAGGCCAGCTGAAACCTTAAGAACCTGGCAGAGCTCTACACAACTGTGGCCCAATCAACAAGTGGTGTTCTAAGCCTTTGTGTTTGTGTTAATGTGTTGCAGTAGTCCTAGAAAACTAATGCTTGGGCTTGGGGATTTTAGTTATGTGAGAGGGCAGCATCACAGACTCTAAAATTTTGCTGCTATCAGCTTTACTAATTTAGATATTTCTTTATGAACCTGTTCAGCATATGTTCTGAGTGTCTCCTACGTGTCAGACCATGTGCTAGGCCCCAACGACACAATAACAGAGCATGAAGAGGTCTGTGGAATGTCTAGCCTGGCCCAGGGCTGGAGCCAGCAATCCTTCTCTCTGGCCAAACCTGGAGGCTGTAACGTGCCTGGGCAGCCTGACCTCCAGCAAAGTATTCTAACCTACTCTCAGGATCCCCTTGACCTCTTAAGCATCCCAAAGTGTTGTGTCATTCTTTAATCAGAATGCTAGGAATGGCAGCAAGGAGCAGTGCCGGCAAGGTATGGGATGGGCAAATTGCTCTGAAGCCTGGATCCTGATTGCTACAATTCTGTTTCACAGGACACAGCTATGCCCTAGGGAGTGCTCATGGGGATTGGGCAGGGCTCTCCACATCTTCCTCCAATGAATAAAATCAAAGGATCTGCCTGATTTTCTGAAAGAGTAGGGAAGGGGATATAGTGAGCATGACCTGGGCCATTTGCAAGGTTCCTAGCCCAGTGCTGGGAAATAAAGCCCAGAAGGAGGTGTACATTGTGGCAAGTGTGCTTGCCAGGTTTGGAGATGCAGCTGAGGACAGGCGAGGCATGACAGGTACACAGCCCAGGCTTGCAGAAACAAAAAGACAAGGGAGAAAGGGCCAGCAGTGAAGGTAAACCCTAGCTTGGCCAAGTGCAGCAACTGAGAAGCTGGGTGAGGCCTAGGCTGTGGAGATCAGATTCTTCTTCTAGGGCCTCCTAGGCAACACTGGGGCCTAAGCTCTGGGGGAAGGTCCAGGGGTGGGGCTAGGGACAGCTCAACTCTCCAGCCCCTTAGCAGCCATTCCTCACACACTGATAATCTTCTTATGTATGTATTTACAAGATTAGTTTCTGGTTCAGTGAGGGAGAGCTTGGCTCCCTGCCCTGGGGGACCCCAGTTCTCAATTAACACACACCCCTGGCCCCAAGTGGGCTGCTGTCCCCCTCCCTTATCTGGCTGGCTTTCTCCTTCCTTTGCTGTTCTTTAGGCCTCTGACTGGTATTTCTGACAAAGGACTTCTGAGGCGAGAGTCTGGTCCTCTGGGACTGGCCAGGGGAACCACATAGCTCCAGTTTCCTACAAGCCCAGACATTTGATATGGAGTGGAAGCAGGGTGGGCCTGGGCAGGAGCTCAGGCTCCATAGGAACCCTGAGAACATCAAACTGAAATCCTGTCCAGTGAGATCTGCAGTTGTCCAACAAGAGCTTCACTTTAATATGTGCGGCAATTTGTTTCTGTGTGTGTGTGTGTGTGTGTGTGTGTGTGTGTGTTGA
This sequence comes from Ctenomys sociabilis, assembly GCA_004027165.1. Lineage (NCBI taxonomy): Eukaryota > Metazoa > Chordata > Mammalia > Rodentia > Ctenomyidae > Ctenomys > Ctenomys sociabilis. The sequence continues at coordinate 27,462 of PVKA01017884.1, read as the reverse complement.
TTTTCCAGACTTTCTGCAGAGGGAGAGACATGTGACAGGGGCAGTGAGCCTGGAATGGGGTAGCATGCAGGGAGAAGGCAGACACTATTCTACAGAAGCCCAGAGCCTCGTAATTAGCAGGGGCAAGGTGCAGGCAGTTGGGCTTAAGGGAGCAAATTCTGGTGAGTGTATGACTACATCTGAATAGGAAAGAGGACGGCAAAGGGTGATAGGCTGTCATGCATGAGAGAGACAGATGGAGAGAAGGGAGGGCACAAGAGAACAACTCTTTTTGTTTTTGTTTTTTTTTTTTGGCAAACCAGGGGTTGAGCTCAGGCCCTTGCACTTGCCAGGGAGGTGCTTATTTCACTAAGCCATCTCCCCAGCCCCGAGAGAGCAACTCTTGCTGTTGATGGATACTCTCTTCTACCATAACGCAACATGTGAAGTATCTTTCTACTGCAAAACAGAGAACAAATTCTGGAGGGTCATTCCCAAGAATAGGAGAGGGGCACCTGAATGACTCATCAGAGAAACCCTGGGGTAGTGGGTGCAATTTGTAACCTGAACTGGAACAGGCCTGTTAATTCACTGGGCTCCAGACCTGAGGACCCTCTCTACTCTGCCAAGGGAGAGAGAAATGTAGATGGCCATCAGAGAAGGCACTCAGACTCAGGGAGTCTTGTAACAGGGGCAGGGAGGAGTTCTGAAACAGGAAGGAACGGGGGTCTGCTGTTGTGCTTTGTTGACCTGAGTTTTAGAACTAGAATTGGTCTCTTGATCATCTGATCCAACCTCTTTATTCTACTCAGAGAAGTGAAGTAATTTGTCCAAGGTACAGAGTTAAACTGGATGGACTGAATGTTGTAGACAGAGGCTACACAGGCTACTAGAAATGTCAGGCTCCATGACAGCTCCGATAAAGGCTGGAAATATGTGGCAAACAGAATGCCAGCTTTATACTCCTGCGTCCATGATGGAAAATAATGCCAATGTTACATTAGAATCCTTAACAGAGTATGCAGGGCTACCATGACTGTTATAGTTTATATCTCGTTGCTCCCCAGCAAGCCTCATGCACTCATAGGTGAGGCTTTGGCGGGGTGACAGGACCACAGATATGTGGTACTAGATCATGGATGTGTGATACTGGATTAGTCCAATAAGTTTATAGCTGGGTAAGAAGTCAGAAGGTGATGCCCGGTGAGATCCTGAAGAAGTTGAAAATATGTGATCTGGAAGTATATATCTTTCCTACTCCCTTCTGCTTCCTACGTACCATGCCATGAACTGCTTCTCTTCTGCCATGGCCTTCTTCCAGGGGCCAGCTTGCCTTGGAGCCAGCTGATTATGAACTGAAACCTCTACAAACTGTGAGCTAGCTTTTCTGCACTGCCCAGGTAGGGGTGCATATGCTGTTGTTCTTGATTCCCACCATAACTTAAAGAGAAACTTCACAATGTTGGGAGCCTTTGGTGTCCCACAAATGAAGGAGGAGGACATTCTCAGGTTCCTTGCTGCAGGAACCCACTTAGGTGGCACCAGCCTGGATTTCCAGATGGAGCAGTACATCTACAAAAGGAAAAGTGATGGAATCCACATCATACATCTGAAGCAGACCTGGGAGAAGCTCCTCTGGCAGCACCAGCTATAGTCGTCATTGAAACTCTGCCAATGTCAGCATCATATCCTTAAGGAACAACAGGCAGCAGGCTGTGCTGAAGTTTGCTGTTGCCACAGTACTTCTTGGGGCTGGGGAGATGGCTCAGTGGAATAAGCACTTCCCTGGCAAGTGCAAGGGCCTGAGTTGAATCCCTGGTTCGGCCAAAAAAAAAAAGGAAGTTTGCTGCTGTCACTGGAGCTACTCCTATCACTGGCCGCTTCACTCCTGGGACCTTCACTAACCAGATCCAGGCAGCTTTCCGAGAACCACGTCTTCTGGTGGTTACTGACCTCAGGACTGACCGACGACCAGCCCCTAATGGAGGCATCTTATGTCAATCTACCAACCATTGCTCTGTGCAACAAAGATTCTCCTCTGCCAGGCGTGGTGGTGCAGGCCTGTAATCCCAGCACTCGGGAGGCTGAGGCAGGAGGATTGTTGTGAGTTCAAGACCAGCCTGAGCTACAAAGTGAGCTTAAAGCCAGCCTGAACTGCATAGCGAGACCCTGTCTCAAAAAGACAAAAAAAAAAAAAAAAAGATTCTCCTCTGCGCTATGTGGACATTGCCATCCCGTGCAACAATAAGGGAGCTCACTCTGTGGGTCTGATGTAGTGGATGCTCGCCCAGGAAGTGCTGCGTGTGCATGGCACCATCCCCCATGAACACCCATGGGAAGTCATGTCTGATCTCTACTTCTACCGGGATCCTGAAGAGATTGAAAAAGAAGAGCAGGCTGCTGCTAAAAAGGCTGTGACCAAGGAGGAATTTCAGAGTGAATGGCCTGTACCAGCTGCAGAGTTCACTGCTGCTCAGCCTGAAGTTGCAGACTGGTCCGAGGGCATGCAGGTGTCTTCTGTGACTATTCAACAGTTCCCTACTGAAGACTGAAGTACTCAGCCAGCCACACAAGACTGGTCTGCAGCCCCCACCACGCAGGCCGCTGAGTGGGTAGGAACCACCACAGAGTGGTCTTGAACCGTTCTGCTGATGCTAATACAAAATGGGAATGACATTGACAGAAAATAAAACAATTTATAAAAAATAAACTGTGAGCTAAAATAAACCTTTCCTCCTTTAACTTATGAATATTAAGTATTACATCCCTGCAAATGAGAAAGTAACTAGGAAAATGACTAATGGTTTGGCGTTGGCATGGAAAATGACACCAACCTATAATTTGAGGGCTAGAGTGCCACAAAAGTTTAGGAATACAGGTACAGTTCAACTTATGATGAGCTTACATCTTGATAAACCCAACATAGGTTGAAAATATTATGTCAAAAATGCATTTAAGGGCTGGGGAGATGGCTTAGTAGAATAGGTGCTTCCCTGGTTCCACAAAAAAAAAATGCATTTAACACATCAAGCCTACCAAACAATAGCTCAGTTACATAGAGTATTGATGTTTCTCCTTGTGGCAGCATGGCTGACTAGAAACAATGGCACAGTTTCTTACATGAAAGAGTAAGGCACAGAATATCACTAGCCCTAGAGAAGATCAAACTTGAACAGGTCAAAGTATGGTTTCTACTGAATGCATATCCCTTTTTCACCACCTGGAAGCTGAAAGATCATAGGCTGAACCACGTGAGTTGAACTATCTTAAGTCAGAAACTAAAAAAAATGTCAGAGACTATTTGTTATTATACCATCTAAGCAGTTAAATGCCATTCTCTAAGTCCTCTTTGGGGGCAAGCAATGAAAGGAAGAGTTGTTCTCAGGAAGGGCAAGAGCCTGGACTCCTTTGCAGACCTGAAGAGAACTAAGAATGACTTCAATGACTGTCAGCCACACTTTGTGTCTCTCAGTACCAATTTCAGGTTCCGTGAAGAGTGAAGGTGATCAGACCAACTTGGAATACACTTTTAAATCCTATAACAGAAAGTGACAGAGAGAAGGCAGAGTTATATAGTATAGGGCAGACTTGCCCACTGGGCCCATTAATGGTGGCATTCCTATTGAGTATGGGTAAAGATGCTTTCAGTTGCAAATAATAAAAAACACATCAATGAGCTATCCAGTAGGACTATGAGGAAAGTCCATTATATTGTTTTTTTTTATTATTAAGAATTCATGATGTTGACATGAATTTATTGTAGATGTCTACTAGACTTCATTAAGTGAAACAAGTTATAAAACAGTATACGTGGCATTACCAAGTTTTATTTTCAAATATGCATTCATATAGCGATATCAATAAATCATCTAGAATGATGTTTACTTATGTGTCTTCACTGTCTCTGGCAGTGAGATGCTGAGCATGTTTTCTTCCTGTTTGAGTATTTTTTATTGTATTTTATTTTATTGAGACACAAATAGCAATGAGACAGTATCAAAACTGATTAATAGGACAGTTTCAATAATTAATACATTGTACATTGTTATCTTCTTAGTGGCTATTCATAGCACAAGAAGCAGACAGGATATCCTGTCCAAACACTATTAGTACAAATCTTTCTACTCATTGAATTCAGCGAAAGTAGCTGTATATCTATCCTGACTATTCTGTCTATACAAATACAAAATGGTCCTTCCTTTCTAGCCCCTTTTTTGTTTAGTCCAGTCACAGATGGATATTCCATTGGCATCTAAATACTATAGGTGCATGAATTCAGCAAAACAGTCCAACACAGTCCGGCAGTCCACAATAGTAGTGGGTTATCTGCAGAATAGCTTGAACCTTTCACAGCTCAGCATATTAATATGGCTTTACTTTATATACCTCATTTTCATACTTTCCTGCTGGATAGCTAAGACCAAGATAAAGCAAGATCTATATAACATGAAATGTAACTTTTGTATCTGACAAGGACAGTTAAATCCCCTCAGGATTTACCCTGAAACCCTGTACCGTAGTTTGTAGATCCTTTGCCAGTGTCAGCCTTGTGGATGAGTCATGACCATTGCTTGACCAATTTGCTCTCTGTGAAAGCCTGAAAGAATGTTTTCTCTCCATGTGACTCTCCTTATGTGCACTCTACATCATCAGTCACTTTCCTCTACAGCCCCATAATCTCCTTGATCAGAAAATTTGGGACACAACTGAGTTACATGATGTTACAATACAGGTTCTCCTGTGTCCTGAGTCTTCACTCCATTATATTGTGAAAAGCAATCTAGAGATAAGTCCTGGGGTTGGATAATTCATAGAGACCTAGAATATTTCCATCTGTTTTGTTAAAGAACATATGAATGGTTATGGGAGGGTTAATCTACAGTTATAGCCACAGGGAGGGGCTGTGAGCCAGACTACCACTGCAGGAGGTATGCCTTTGGCATAGCCAAGGGGAGCAAGAAAAATAGGCTGAGCAAAAGTGGGCCTTTTTTTTAAGACTAGAGACATAAAGACTTACAGGAGGAGTTACATAAATATCTGCTAGGCAGCCTGAAGTAGAAGAAAAGTCTCTTTCAGGCTAGATAAGGAGGTGGGTCCCTTATCTATAGGACCAGGATTTAACATAGTTCTCAGAATGGACAGAAAAGCTACTCAGGCCAAGACTTTCCCAAGACCAGGAGGTAATCTAGCAGTGTTCTTCCCTTCCCATAACTTGCTTCTTACAAACACTAAATAAAGCAGATTCTGGAAGGACAGAAAATCCCACCAGCCCTAATGATGGCACCAACCCAGACTTTGCAGGTAATGAATCTGAGGAGCGGGGCTAAACATCTAACTCTAACAGGTTGGAGGCCAAGAGTAGAAATGGCGCCTAGGTGCCTTATTGGTTGTGCTAGCTAAGTCTATCTGTAGAAAGAGTGTGGACCTATTAGAAAAAGGAATCAGGATTCTTTTTTTTTTTTTTTTTTTTTTGTATTTTACTGAAGGGTCTCCAGAGTGTTCAGGGTCTTACTACTAGATAGGACTCATAGTGATCCCCAGAGCTGGGATTAGAGGCATGCACCACCACACCCAGTCTCAATTGCATCTCAGCGCGCCCTGGGGGTGGAGCCGGCACAGCAAGCCTGCAGATTGAAGGCCTGGCCCCTACATCTGCTTGAAGGTGCTTTAATCCACTGAGCTATTTGGCTGGCACTGAATCAGCGTTCTGTTAACTCATTTATTTCTAGAGGGTTTCTTTTTTAAAGAGTTTTGAAATATTAAAGTAGTTGTGTTCCTTTCAGGCTCTAGGAAAAGTTCTCTTTGAGAACTCTCATCAAGTCTTAGATTGAGGAGATGAATCTGAGATACATCTAGAGACAGCCTTCCTTTCAGGTGAAAAGGTTATTCCTGGACTTTTACCTTGTAGGCAAGGAATGTAGGTGGCTGTGGTCTGAGCACATTATTCAGGAAGTTGGGCCCCGAAGGCCAGGTGGAGCTGGCAATGCTTCAGGTTAAGACCATTGTAGAAGACTATCACAGCAGAGTGCAGAGTTTTGGCTGTCACTTTTACCTTTGAATATATGTACAACATTGTGCAATTTACTTAATCTCACAGAGTCCCAGTTTCCTCATTTTGAAAGATAGACTCACCAGGTAGAAAGCCAAATAAAATAATATACAAAGTGTTTAACATTCTTGGCCCCGTGCAGTTGGTCAGTCAATAAAGTCAATAAAGTTTACTGTGGTTCTGCCTTGCGTCACACGCTGTGCTTAGAGGTTGAACATTTAGAGATGAAACAATAAAGTCAGTGACTTTGTGTACCTTGTATACTGGAAAAGTAAATAGTTAAGGAAACATCACTGACAGTGCAGTCTCTGGTATTTGGTAGGGGTCTGTGTATATGTGTGAATCTATAGACTGTACGAATATTGGAGAGTAGGACTAAACCAGGGAAGTCAGGGAAGGCTTTACAGAGCAGGTAGCTTTGGATCTGGGCTCCAACGGATGAATAGGACTTTTCTCAGTGACAAGCACATAGAGAAGCTTTGCGGTTGATGAAACAATACGTGTAAGGCACAGAGGGGCGAGAAAGCATGCCAAATTCCATACTGCAGAAACATTACTGCTACAGTATCAGGTAAAGGAGATATATCTGCTCCCATAGTGTGGGGCATATGATTGAAAAATTTGATCTTGAAAGTGGCTTATCACATAGCAGTAATCTCTGAGTTGAATTGGAAAGATAGCAAGATTGGAGGCTGGATGAAAACTACTGGGCAGGACTCTGAGCAAAACAGGAGCTCACTGGAAACACTAGCAAGTGCAGGTGAAGAGGAGACGCACTAGTTATTAGAAGCCAAAACTTTTCAGACTTAGAAATGAATTGGATGTGGAGAATTGAGGGGAAAGGATTTGAATGTTTCTGTGGTGCTTGGGCAAGTAAACAGGTTATTGTAAGACACACTGGAGTAGGCAATGTGGAAGGAGAGGGAACACAGCAAGGGGAAGAAGGAGATGAAGCATTCCACTTGGAAATGGGAGATCGGAGAGGCTGCCAGGTGCCTAGATGTTCACAGGCAGCTCAGAAAGGAATCTGAGCTAGCAATGGGAATTTAGAAAATATAACTGGGGGTGCTGGGGAGATGGCTCAGTAGAATAAGCACTTACCAGGGCTAGGGATTTAGCTCAGCAGTAGAATGCTTACCTAGCAACCTGGAAGCCCTGGGTTCAGTCCTCAGCACCATAAACAAAAAAAATAAACCTCCCCTAAAACACAATTCAACCAAAAAAATACAGTAAAAATAAAAAAGACCAAAAACAAACAAGGCAACAGCACTTACCTAGCAAGTGCAAGGACCTGAGTTTAATCCACGGTTCAATATATATATATATATATATATATATATATATATATATATATATATATATATATATATATGGCACATACCTGTAATCTATAATCCCATTATCCTGTGAAGGTAAAGCAGAAGGATCACAACAAGTTGAAGCCTAAGGGTTGGTGAGATAGCTCAGCAGACTAAGTATCTGCTTAGGCAAGCACAGGGACCAGGGTTCAATTCCCAGTGTCACATGCTGTGCCAGTCCTACCCACAGACACACTAAGCTGGACTGGGCATGGTGACCCACACCTGTCATCCCAGTACTGGGGAGGCTTAAAACAGGAGGATTGCTACAAGTCTGATCTGAAAAGGTGGCCACAGGTACTTTAGAAGACACCCTGAAGGCAGGAATCAGTTTTGGGACTAATGGGTTTTTCACTTTATTTTTATTGGACTTTGTTATAAAAATACAGATCTTCAAACAGTCCGAGACAGAGTGAGTAATACTACAAGCATCAGTAATCAAAAGTTATTCTCTATCATAAACTAAATGACTGATAATAAATATTGACATGAGACAAAAAAAAGACACCCTGGCAATTCCTCAAAATGTTAAATGCGGAGTCACCATTTGACCCAATCTGTCTGCTCAGTATTCATATTCAAGAGAAGGAAAACATATGCCAATGAGAACTGTGCATGAGTGTTCATAGCAGCACTGTACCTAACAGCCAAAAGGTAGAAGGTGCCTGTATATCTGTCAGTAGATGAATGGACATAAAAATTGGGCTATCTCCACATAAGGCAACATTACTTAGCCATGAGAAAGAATGAAATGCTGACACATACTGTGATGAACTTTGAAAAGTTACAGTAATTGAAACAGGTGTGGTGGTTCATGCTTGTAATTTCAACACTCTGGGAGGCTGAGACAGGAGGATTCCAAGTACAAGAAAAGCCCGGGAAACTTAGCAACTTGGCAAGAATTTGTCTCAAAATTAAAAAAAAGGCTGGGTAAAAGGCCTGAACTCAATCCCTGGTGAAAGAAAGAGAGAGTGAGAGAAAGAGAGAGAGAGAGAGAGAGAGAGAGAGAGAGAGAGAGAGAGAGAGAGAGAGAGAGAGAGAGGAGAAACTTGTGCTGTGAAAGAATCCAGACCAAAAAAAAAAACCATGTGTTTTATAGTTGTAGTTATATGAAATGTGTAGAATAGGCAAATCTTGAGAGACAAGTGTTGGCAATGATGGCTAAGGGGTACAGGGCTTCTATCTAGGGTAATTAAAATATTTTGGTATTAGTAGTGAAAGTCATATAATTCTATGTATATACTAGAATCCACTTTAAGTGGATGACTTCATGGGGCCAGGGAGATGGTTCAGTGGAATAAGTGCTTCCCTGGCAAGCGCAAGGGCCTGAGTTCAATCCTCAGTTCTGAAAAAAAATAATGGATGACTTCAAAGGGATTGAATATTATCTCAATAAAAGTGCTACTAAAAGTTATAGGGATAGATGGGCAGAAAAATAAAGGCCCTGAAAGGAAAGTATAAAGGAAAAGTCCCAGAGATCAATGACCAAGAGTAAGTATAAAGGCAGATACATGGAGATCAGAGAAGATTAAGAGAGAATTCAAAGCCAAAGGTCTAAGTGTAGGCAAAGCCATATGAGATTCACACTTACTTTCCTTTTTCCTCTTCTTTCTTCTCCTGCATAGATAAAGATACATCTCAAGTGTAGTCCTTGTAGAAGACAGAAGATTTAGGCCCTCTCCTACTCAGGCCAAGAGCCAGTACTGCTATGGTTTAGATTTTAACTGTCCCCCAAAGGCCCAGATGTTGAAGTTTGCTCCCCAACCTTTAGCGCTATTGAGGCATGGAAGAACCTTCTGGCTTGTGTCTGCATAGCCCCCCCCAAAGGCCTCAGATACTCATAGATGGGACTTTCCTGAGGTGGCTGGATCTAGGAGCATGAATGTGCATTATGGGTGTGGCATAACTGCATTACTCCACTGATTGGTTTGGCATAGTTCTGGGTGTGGTTGAGTGCCTTTACTAAAGACGAAAGAGAATGTGTTGTAGGCAGAAAGGAATAAAGAGGAAAAGGGAGGCTCATTGCTGCCACTTCCTGCTTCTTGCCTGCCCTGAACTGCTTCTCTTCCACCATGCTACCCTCCTAGGCCTCCTTCCCATATGCCCCTCCAGGCTGCCCTGCCTTGCAGCCAACTGATGCTGGACTGAAGCCTCTACAAACTGTGAGCCAGAGTATACTTTTCCTTCATTAACTTGTGGGTGTTGGATTTTCTGTCTCACCAATGGGAAAATAACTAAGACAGGCCTAGTTGGCAGAAGTTAGGTCAGTAGAGGTATGTCTTTGAAGGGGATATTGGGGTTCTGACCCTTTATTGTTTCTCTCTGTGCTTCCTGACTGCTATTCCCACTGTCATAATGCACTATGCTGCCACAGGCCCAAAGTAACAGTACTAAGAAATCATGGACTGAAACCTTTGAAGTCATGAAGCAATAAACCTTTTTTCTTCTATTTTTTATTTTTTATGTTGGCAGAACCAGGGATTGAACTCAGGCCCTTGTGCTTGCCAGGCAAGCCCTCATTTATTCTCCATATCAACATTGAACTCAGGGCCTCATGTATGCTAGGCAAGTGCATGAGCCATCTCCCTGACCCACACCCTTTTTCTTATTAAATTTAGGTTACCCTATGTATTTTATCACAGTAATGCAGAACTAATTAATACATGTGCTATTGTAAAACCCTGGGGTTGAATGAATAAAACAGAAGCTTGTTCAGGTAGAGGGAATCCTCACTGATGAGAAACTTTAGGCGAATCATTTAGTCTTTTCCAGATGACCAACTTTATCCCCCAAAAACTATGAATTTTGGGGACTGGGGAGATGGCTCAGTAGAATAAGTGCTTGCCTGGCAAGCACAAGGGCCCCAGTTCAATCCCCAGTTCCACCAAAAAAAAAAAAAAAAAGGCACTTTTATAAGCTGGGTGTGGTGGCGCACGCCTGTAATCCCAGCACTCGGGAGGCTGAGGCAGGAGGATTGTTGTGAGTTTGAGACCAGCCTGAGCTACAAAGTGAGCTTAAGGACAGCCTGAACTGCATAGTGAGACCCTGTCTCAAAAAGACAAAAAAAAAAAAAATATGAATTTTGTCAGGTGCTGCTCTCACAAAGCTGAACATCAATGGGGGGTATGATGAAGTAGAAAAACCTTTGAATAAAAATGACACATACTTTAGCAAAATTATCATTAAAGAATATACGTCATTTCTATGTGAGATCCTGAATGAAGTGTCTTAACTAACTGGATCTTTGGTTTCAATTCTTTGTGGAAATGAGTTTATAATCTAAATCCATAAAGGACATGTGGACTTTAGACCATAACTTCCACCAGAGGAAAGACCATTAATTTCTATATGTCCATTATCCAGTCAGAGAAGCTGACACAGTATAGTGAAGGTCCCTTACCTAGCTAATTACTGACCAAATGAATGAAGCAAATAAACATATATTAAAAATATAAATAGGTGTGATATAGCACACCTACAACCTTAGTACTTTGGGAGGCCGAGGTGCAAAAATTACAAGTTCAAGGCCAGTCTGGACAACTTTAGCAAGACATTTTCAAGACAAAAAGGGAGGGGAATGTAGCTCAATGGTAGAGCACTTGCTTATCATGCATGAGGCCCTGAGTTCAATGTTGATATGGAGAATAAATAACAATATATGTAATTGTTGGATTATATGAGGGGTTAAATACTTTTTTATTTTTATTTTTTATTTTTTATTACAGGGGATTGAACTCAGGACCTTGCACTTGCCATGCAGGTGCTTAAGCCTCTGAGCTATCTCCCCAGACCCAGGAACTAAATCCTCATGTAGAGGGAGAAAGAAGTGAGGGAAGATAAGCCCATTTCTGTGTTTAGTGAGGAGAACCTGGTCTGAATTGGCAGTTCAGACCCAGCAGGAAAAAGTGCCTGCAGGAGATATGCTACTCTGAGGTGGACAAAGTGTGGGCCCAGGGGAGGCAGAGAGGTCTCCTCAGTCCACAGACTTTCCAGTTCCACCATTTAAAGCTATTGTGCCCAACCAACAAAACTGCAGGCCCAAATTGGTACAAGGGCTCTGCTTTGCAATCTTTGAGAAGGACTCTTAAGAGGAAGAGGCAGTCAGAGATATTTGAATTATAGAAGAAAGCAGGCACATCAGTTATGATGCAGAGGTTGTGGAGGGAGCTGAGACAGGCTGCTCAGTGGAGGGAAACTGAGGAGCCAGTTGAGAGAGTGAGGGATGAGGATTCTATAAAGTTGTTTTAGTGTATGAAGGCTGAGGCTGGAGGGATGGAGAGAAAAGGGGTGTGTTTGCAAAATGTAGGTAGCTGTTGTCTGTCTCCACTTCTTCTAATGTTACCTGGGTAGATTGTACCTGTGCTATAATTGAGAGTCAGAAATTGGAAATCAAAAGCCTCCAATGCTGCCGCGTACTCCCCACATGATCTCTTGGGCAAGTTCATTACCCCTGCTGAGACTCAGCAAGATTGTCCATAAAGTGGAGCAAACATTGCTTGCTTCACTGAACCACTGTGAGGGTTAAATGGAAGACCGCATATGAAAACATGAGACATGGGTAGCTTGCTGCAGTGGCAAATGCCTGTAATCCCAGCTACTTGGAGGCCAAGGCAGGAGGATAGCAAGTTCGAGGCCAGCCTGGGCAATTTACCAACACCCTGTCTCAAAAGAAAAAAAAAAAAAAAAAAAAAAAAAAAAAAAAAAAAAAAAAAAAAAAAAAAAAAAAAAAAAAAAAAAAAAAAACAAGGGCAGAGGATTTAGCTCACCATGAAGGCCCTGGATTCAACCCCCAGTACCACAAAAAGAAAAACAGATATCATCATCATTGTGGTTATTGTGATAGCTCCCAACCATGCCTGAAATTCCACTCCTAAGTGGTTTATTTCAACAAGGAGATGACACCTCTAAAAGAATTCAGAGGTGGGACTGTAAGTCATTCAGGAATCAGAGCAGCCTAGTCCAGTGGACCTGAACTGTGGTTGCTGTTAGAATCAGGTGAGATTTGCTGAACTCATGACCAAGGACCACCTCTAACCATTATGCAAGAATCTCTTAAAGCTCTCACGTTGTAAGACTGACATGAACTGGTCAAATAGACCCTGATGTCGGTGAGACAGCCTTTTTTTTTGGCAGAACCGGGGATTGAACTCAGGCCCTTGTGCTTGCCAGGGAAGCACTTATTCCACTGAACCATCTCCCTGGATTTGAGATAATCTTAGCTTTCCATTCCAGATTGAATCTTGTCTCCTCCCCTTCCCTAGTGAGTGAAGGTACAGTAGTTGTATAATCTCCCTAAGGCTCACTTCCCCATCTTCAAGGATTTTTTTTTGGCTGGCTTGGCCTGCCTTAAGGGCCGGTCTTATAAGGCACGTGGAGGTGGGGTTCGAACAGCAATATCCTGCACCTGACTGCATTTGCATGAGCAAGCACTTAAACAAGTGAGCTAACTGGCAGACCTCCCACTTCCCTATCTTTGAAATGGAAACAATTGTCTATACATCATAAGTGCAAGGTGGGGAGCAAGTAAACTGGTGCACGGCAACCACTTTAAGCACAACACTGCACATACTATATGCTACAAAGTGTCACCTCTTTTTGTTATCTGAAAGTTCAGCTCCAACTTCATCCCGATGACACATCCTTACTGTCATGGCTTGTGTGTAGATGTCCCCCCAGTGCCTCATCTAGTCATAGGTGGGGGCTTTTCAGAGGTGGCTGGGTCCAGAGTGTGTGACACTGGGATTGATTCATGCTACAGTGCTAGGTCACTAGGATTAAGGGTGTGAGTGTTGCATGCCGTAAGTAGCCTGGATAAGCTATAAGGGGTGGAAAGATGCTGCTATGGTTCCTTATTGATTTTGGTACCTTCCATGCACCATGAATGGTTGGGTCTCTGCCAGGCCACCCTGCCTTGAAGCCAGCCAATTATGCATTGAAACCTTCGCAAATTGTAAGCCAAATAAACTTTTCCTTCCTTAACTTTGGGAATCAGGTATTTTGTCTCAGAAATAAGAAATGTAGCTAAGGCATTACTTAAGCAGAAGAAAGAGAAGGTGCATCACAGAGTCGGGCTTCTGGCCACTGGTTCATGGGCTATCCAATCCCAGGCTTTTTCTAGCTGGCTTCATTGTGTGTTCTAACACCTTCATGTTGGGTATGTGACACATGGCTTTCATAGCTGTTCCTCCTTAATAAAAGCTAGCTTCTTCTCACATGCCCATGTCTCTCTTTTTAATTAATTTTCTATTTTTATGTTACATGTCTTCAGTGTATAATGATTACATTCATTGTGTGGTGTTGGTATATTATGCATCTTAGTTTGAGGATTTTTTTTTCACTCCTTGTTACGGCTTGTGTCTGCATGGCCCTCAAAGCCTCATGGGAGGAGGTTGGAGGTGTCTAACTCAGCATTTTGTGACTGGTTCATTGTCTAGTGCTGGGATTGAGGGTAAAGGTGCCACACCTGTCCTAGGACAGGTAGCCTGCATGCAGTATAAGGGGGGGATGAGGGTTGCTCCTCTCTTTTGCTTTTCCTGCTTTTGCCGTCTTCTTCTGCCATAAATGGCTACCCCTGTGCCACATGACCGTGCCTTGGAGCCAACCAGTTATGGACAGAAACCTTAACAAACTGTGAATCAAATAAACATTTCCCCCTTTTACTTTATGTGGTGAATATTTTGTCTCAGCAACACAAAAAGTAACTACACAGTCCCTCCTCAACTCAACTCCTGTTAGAATATATTCCTTCCTTCTCCCTCCTTCCATTAGTCCCTCTTCCATTTCCTTTCATGTCCCTCTCTTTTCAGCACTCAGGCCTACTGTGTGCCACACACTGGCCTTGATCAGTGCTTCAGGCTTGACTCCCAGACCTGTCAGCCAGGCTACTTCTCCAGGCCCACTTTCACTTCAGCTTTATATAGTCAGGCTTGACCTAACTCAAATTTTGCTTCTGAGTCATTTCTGAGGAGCAAACCTGCTTGATTTAAATTTATACATTCTATATTTCTGGAGCAATAAACAGGCAAGGGGCCTCAAGTTCTCCCTCCCTCTTTTCCTCCCTCCCTTCCTTCCTTTTTCCTTCCCTCCCTTTCTCTATTATTCTCTTCCTCACTCCCCCACTTCCTGTCTTTTCTTATTTTCTTTTTTTTTTTTTTTGGTGGAACCAGGGATTGAAGTGCTTGCCAGGGAAGCACTTATTCTACTGAATCATATCCCCGGCCTCATTTCCTTTCTTTCAAGGCCAGATAGGCTTTGAACTCTGTGTACCCAGAATGGCCTCAAATCTGCAGTCCTTTTGCCTCAGCCTCCCAAGTGTTGGAATTACAAGTGAGTGAACATGCACTCTACTTAACTTCCAGAGCCTTTACTACGTCTTCATTGCACATAATCTGCAAAGGTTACAACATCTGAAAATAAGAAAAAAAGAGCTAGATATGGTAGCACATTCCTAGAATCCCAGCACCCAGATGGCTGAAGCAGGAGAATCACCATTAGTTTGAGGTCAACCTTGTCTACACAGTGAGTTCAGAATCAGCCTAAACTGTGTAAGGAGTCACTCTCTCCCAAACAAACAAATATATAAATCTAAAATCACTTGAACATGTTTTATACTCTGTATACATGGTTCCTGACCTCAGATGATTTGACATTTGGTTCTTCAATTTTATGATGGAGTGAAAGTGATACACATTTAGTAGAAACCATGGTTAAGATTTTAAATTATGCTTTTTTCCTGGGTTTACAAATGTAGTGGGCTACTCTGTGGTGATGCTGGGCAGAGGCAGTGAGTGGCAGCACCCAGTCAGCCACACTGCCCAAGGGCAAACACTGATCCTCTACGTTATGCTCCATTGTTCAGCTACGGTGTTCAGTAGGGTAGCAAATGCAATTTCAACTTAACAATATTTTCCACTTACCATAGGTTTATTAGGATATAACCACATCCTAACTTAAGGATCATTTATATTAGTGTTTTATAGTTAATATAAAATATACCACAAATCAGTGGCTTAAAACAGCACATATTTATTCTCACAATTCTAGAGGTCAGAAATCTAGTGTCAGTTATACTGGGCTGAAATCAAGGCACTAGTAAGCCCATGCTCTCTTGGAGGCTCAAGGGGAGAACGACTCTTGTCTCTTCCAGTTTCTGGTGGCTGCTGACAAACTTTGGCTTTTGGCCACATCACTGCAGTCTCTGCCTCTATGATTTCATTGTCTGCTTCTATTCTCTAAATGTTGAACTTCCCTAAGCCTCCTTTCCATAAGGAAATGTGATTATACTTAGGGCTCACTCAGATAATCCAAGATAATCTATCCAGTTGCAGATCCTTAATTTAAATAACACCTTCAATGTCCCTTTCTGACACATAAAATAACATTTACAGGTTCAGTAGTTTGCAGTGTGGATCTACTTTGAAGGATCATTTTTCTACCTACCTCATATGTAAGGTGTTTTCTCCTTTAATTCCCCAAAGGTCCTCTGCCTGAGAAATGAGGACAATTGAGCTCCATGACTTTAAAAACTAATTTATACTGGGAATTGGATTCAGGGCCTTGTGCTTGTCAGGCCAGGGCTATGCCGCTGAGTAACACCCCAGCCCAACTTCATGGCCTTTTTGGTGTCTTTCCTGTCTATATTTATGATCTTTTTGCTATCTGTTATTCATTTGAGTGAAACTGCAGACTCTTGAGGACCCAGCAACCTGGGAAGTCTAGCATTCTTCTGAAATATTCTGTCTTTGGCTGTGTGGATCTGGGCCTTATAGGGGAAGCCTTTGAAAATGTGGAGTAGCGTATTTCTCTGGAGAGACTGAATAGCTGCTGGCTGGCTGCCCCTGCCTGCCCTCCCTCTTCCATTCACTTGTTAGGACCCACTCTTTTTTTTTAGGGGTAGGGTCAGAACCAGGGATTAAACTCCGGCCCTTGTGCTTGCCAGGCAAGCACTTATTCTACTGAGCCATCTCCCCAGCCCCTATACCCACTCCTTAGACAGAACCTATTCTGTGCCATGCGCCAAAGCCACTGTGTTGTAAGTTTAATTTATTATTATTATTATTATTATTATTATTATTATTATTATTTTGTATTTTAGGGAAGGGTTTACAGGATGTTCAGGGTCTCATTACTAGGTTTGACTCATAGTGATCCACCTGTTTACAGCCTCCCAAGAGGTGGAATTACAGGCACGCACCACCATGCCCAGTCTCTGTAATGTAAGTTTTAAAAAAAAAAAAGCAAAGGCTACAGTCAGGGAGAGAGAGTAAGCATGACTCTAACAGCATGCTGAGTGAAATACTAGGACCTCTGAGTACCAGGAATCCACAGAAGAGGGGCCTCTGGCCCACATGGCAAGCATGTGGGTGGTCAGGGGTGCCTAAACTGTATCAGACAGAATGGCTGCTGCACCTGGCCTAGCTCTTCCTGCCCCATGATTCTCTTGGGCATAAGAGTACTGGTAGAGGAATTAGTGCACTTAGACTGAGGTCTTGGGTTTCTTGTTAGATTGCTGCACACCTGCTAGGTTACTTTAACTTTTGAGCCTCTATTTCTTCTACGTTGAATTCAAAAGTAATATCAGTGGGTTGAGAGGTCTCAGGGATCAGGCAAAGAGAAGGATTTATTAAGCATAAAGCACCACAACCTGTTCTGGTGGTTATTCTTAGCTCACCACTCAGCCTTTTCCTTCCTTGCTGATTCTCCAGCTTCCTGTGAGCTATTTCATGCTAATCTTTTGTTTTAGCTAATTCAATCCTGATTCTTTTCATTGTTTCCTTGCTCTACACACACCAGGGAACAATTTGTTTCTCACCTATTGTTCTCTTTCCAGTGAATCTCTCTCCAGTCATACATTAACATTTACAAACAGCTACTTTTATATACAAGTATTACTTCAAAGGGGGTTGCTTATCAACTTGCCAAATTTCTGCTCAGTCTAGACCAAATTTTTTCATCGAGTTTTAGCCACTCAAGTGGTCAAAACAGACTTACAGAGTTGGGGCTGGTGAGAAAGCTCAACGGACTAAGCTCCTGCTTTGGCATGTGCAGGGACCAAGGTTCAATGCACTATGCCATATATGCCATATGCTACCCCAGCCCCACCCCCAGGGCCCAGTGAGCTGGCAACAGAGTCCGAGCATGGTGGCTCATGCCTTTTTCACAGTGCCGGGCGAGGCTGAAAATAAGATGACTCTGAGTCTGAGTGTCCAAGCTGCGTAGTGAGATCCTGTACCAAATACATAAATGAAAAAGAAAATGACTTCCTGAGAACCTACTGTGTAGGAGGTACTACTGTGTTAGGCACTGAGTGTACAAGTGAGAGTAAGATGTCATGGGATCTGGCTCAGGAGCTTACAGAATTACTAAGGTCAGATAACTGAACAAATAATTTGAGCTTAGTGTAAGTTTAACATTGGAAGAAAGTACAAGCAGAATTCAGATTCAGTGTAGGGGTATAGACAAGAAAGCCTCCCAGAAGCAGCGATACTTCCTGAGAGAATCAGGATCCCTAAGCCCAGATTTAAGGGAGGTGTAGAAATTAAATGAGGTAGGGAAAGTTCTTCAGGCAGAGGGAATGGAGACTCTCCAAGCACAGAATAATCTCAGGAAAGAAAAAGACTCTCTCCATGGCAGGACTGTGAGGAGAGGGGTTGTGGGTGTTTGGAAACGAGGCAGGTGAGATAAGAAACAAGCTGATGGCAAAAGTCTGCGGTATAAGCAAAATAAAAATGTTTCAGTTGTACTCCCAGGGTAACAGGAAGCCATCGAAGAACTTTCAAGAATGATATATCATATCTACATTTGAAAAAATGCTTCCAGGAATGGAGATATACTTCAGTGATAGAGCATTTGCTTAGTCTACATGAGGCCCGGGGTTCTATCTCCTGCATGACCAAACAAAACAATGTCCTTACTACTTTATATGGAAAATGTTGGAAAGCAGCAAGAATTTAATACATGATCAATAGAAGGATCCCAGAGAGAAGGATTACAAGGATTACAGAGAGAGAGAGAGAGAGAGAGAGAGAGAGAGAGAGAGAGAGAGAGAGCACTGGTAGTGGCCTAGATAGGATGATGGCAGTGAAGGTAGAATCAGTTGGAATTGTGCAAAAGATATTTAAAATCATATGCAAACATCGTAGTTTCCTTAGTGTGAGAACCTGAAAGAGAAAAATGGAATCTGAAGGGTACAATAGATACTGCGAGAAGGAAATGAACTTATTCAAAAGGAAAGAGTTACTGAGTTGAGGAGAAGGACAGGAGAGGGAATGGGGAAAGAGATTTATCTATGTACCTACGTAAGCCGGGTGGTTTGGACAACTGTACTGTGCATTTCTGCTGGTCTATGAATAGAAGCTGTTAATGCTTCAATTTGTTTCATCTTCTTTTTTCAATTGTTTGTACTTTTTCTCTTCTTAACTTCTGATACACTTATTTCTTCTTTCAGTTTTACATGCACATATCTGGTAATATGAATAACTGGTTGGAAGGCAATACCATGTATTACAACAAATACTGGAAATTCATATTACTTTGTTAAGTGAAATTCTGTGTCACTTTTAATCTTTTCTGTCTAAATTCTTTCCTTTTTTTTTTTTTTTTTTTTTTTTTTTTTTTTTTTTTTTTTTTTTTTTTTTTTTTTTTTTTTTTTTTTTTTTTTTTTTTTTTTTTTTTTTTTTTTTTTTTTTTTTTTTTTTTTTTTTTTTTTTTTT